>JARKHS020007187.1:0-246583 GCA_030143305.2 Amblyomma americanum | reverse complement strand
CAAACGGCGCTGCCACCCTTCGCATGAACGAGTTACAAAGAACAGGCAACCATGGAGTGAAAACTTCCACCACGTGCTAAGATAGGCTGTTTTGATTGGTCGCCCTGGGTGTCGTCATTGGGAGAGTGAAATGGGAATGGGAAGCTGCGCGAAAATCGAGTTGAGGGCAGCATTTTGTTTGCTTGTATTTTGAAATTTCTTCATTGCATAACTCCCGTTCCTATGCATAGATTCTCGTAATTCTTTTTGAGTCGGCATCTGTGTGACATAAAGAATCCATCTGAAGCACAACAGGCATCCGTTCAAGCGGTGTTTCGCAGCCCCTTTAAAAGGTGCAGCGCCCACGAGGCAGTGTGTGGAGCTGCTGTTCTGCTGATGGCCCGCACATCTTGTCGAGTTGGGTGTGAACACAGGTCCCAACCATTGCTCAAATTCGGTATGTACTGCCGTTGTCAAGGGAGTTTTATCGCTCAAAAAAACTGGTTCGCTTTCTTGCCATTAGTCTGTAGTTGTGGTTGAAATTATTCTGGAGCCCTCCACTACAGCGTCTTTCTCACTTTTTCTTTCACTCCCTCTCACAGCATGGTTGAGGTGTCCTAGTGACAGTTACTGTGTCTCTTATCCTCGGAATGAAATCGCAGGTTATTCACTCGAGCCAGGCACCTATAGAAAAGGAGCCAAATGGGCATCTGCTGTAATGCTAGAGGGAATTCCAGCTTTCGATCTTACTGCAGCGGTGGCCTAGTGGTCCATCAGCCTTTGACCCCACCTTAAGCAGAAGGAGAGAACCAGTCTTTGTGTTTTTGAAGGTGCGGGTAAGTTATCATTTCGCTTTTAGTTAACTCAGTACGGCTTCATTAGGAGAACTTTTGCAACTAGGACACCATGTAAAAGGATTTTTGTCCACCCATCACACTGGAATTGAAAGTCTTAATTGTAGTAATTTTTAGGAAAGCGCTGATCATTAAAATAGGGCATAATTGATCTTTTCACTTCAGGGTTTGGCTGTGTTGCATTTCCACTCATCTTGTTGAGTGGACCTTAAGTGATCCCTAAAGAAATAGACTAGCATTTCCACTTTGGCTTGATTCCTGTGGCCTCGCCATGCAGTCTGGTTGTTCATCTACTATAAATTATTTATTAGCCAAGAAAATTTATCTCACAATTTTCCTATCCACTCAATTCAGACTTCCTTATTGCAGTTTAGGAGTGAATGGAGGTGTCCGTGCCCAAATAACTGCGCCAACGCTTTCAGTCTGTTCACAAGACCAGCCAGTGGTGTGGCTACACCTTTGATTTATTTCTTTACCTTTTATCATTTTTTGTTTTTTTAGTGATGGCAGCATTATTGTTACAATGTGGTAATCTATAGATGCAGGCAGACTTCAGTTGGTCCGCAATTATACTTTCAAAGATTCTAAGGAAACATTGTTGCTTCCCGTCATATTTCCATAGTGCTTTCAGGCAGGTGCAGTGAGGGATTTCTGCTGTGAAGTATCTCAGGCTACTGAGATTAATCCATTGCAACCCGTCGCAGGACAGCTCCCGGCGCTTTAGCACGCAAAAATCGAGGAACACAATCCATTGTCTACCCTCGGTGATTTTTAGCATAACGCCCTAAGGGATGAGGTTCTTCCTCTTCAAAAAAGTTGAAATAATAGCTGTAGCAGCTCCATCCCTGAGTTAGGCTACTAGCGACTTGCATGCCATAGTTTTATTCGAGCTCTTTACACTGGGTTTTTTTAGGCGTCTTCTAGAATTTGCACCATATCACTCCATCCCATTTTAGCTAATCTGCAAATAGCAACCGGAATAAACTATTATTTCAGCACTGTTTGGCCTAAGTAACCCTGACGTGAAAAAATTGGAAGGTGATCGATGATGATGGCCGATCAGACAGTAATGCGTGACAGGATGACATGACTCCTGTTGGCGCTTCTTGGATGCAATTTTGCCATGATTCATTCTCCCGGCCTAGCTATTTGCTAGTCTCCACTGCCGTTCTTGTTCAGCTCGCTGAGCATGATGGTCCTCCACACTTCCCGCCGCACATGTCGAAGGAACTGCTTCGATCACATCGACAAACTAATGAAACACGCTGTTCAAGCACATAGTACAAGGTTTAGCGGACTCGAAACACCATGCGACACAATCATTTTATCTATGCATGCACTGCGTGCCCCCCTGGTTCTCCCCTAACCCTTTCCACTCTTCTCTCCTCCTTTTCACACACTGTATTCTTTTTCCCCCTCAGGAGCCTCAGTCCCCTAACCCTTTCCACTCTTATTTCCTCCTTTTCACACTCTGTATTCCTTTTCCCCCTCAGCAGCCTCAGTCCCCTAACCCTTTCCACTCTTATTTCCTCCTTTTCACACACTGTATTCTTTTTCCCCCTCAGGAGCCTCAGTCCCCTAACCCTTTCCACTCTTCTCTCCTCCTTTTCACACACTGTATTCTTTTTCCCCCTCAGGAGCCTCAGTCCCCTAACCCTTTCCACTCTTCTCTCCTCCTTTTCACACACTGTATTCTTTTTCCCCCTCAGGAGCCTCAGTCCCCTAACCCTTTCCACTCTTCTCTCCTCCTTTTCACACACTGTATTCTTTTTCCCCCTCAGGAGCCTCAGTCCCCTAACCCTTTCCACTCTTATTTCCTCCTTTTCACACACTGTATTCTTTTTCCCCCTCAGCAGCCTCAGTCCCCTAACCCTTTCCACTCTTATTTCCTCCTTTTCACACACTGTATTCTTTTTCCCCCTCAGGAGCCTCAGTCCCCTAACCCTTTCCACTCTTATTTCCTCCTTTTCACACACTGTATTCTTTTTCCCCCTCAGGAGCCTCAGTCCCCTAACCCTTTCCACTCTTCTCTCCTCCTTTTCACACACTGTATTCTTTTTCCCCCTCAGGAGCCTCAGTCCCCTAACCCTTTCCACTCTTATTTCCTCCTTTTCACACACTGTATTCTTTTTCCCCCTCAGCAGCCTCAGTCCCCTAACCCTTTCCACTCTTATTTCCTCCTTTTCACACACTGTATTCTTTTTCCCCCTCAGGAGCCTCAGTCCCCTAACCCTTTCCACTCTTCTCTCCTCCTTTTCACGCACTGTATTCTTTTTCCCCCTCAGGAGCCTCAGTCCCCTAACCCTTTCCACTCTTATTTCCTCCTTTTCACACACTGTATTCTTTTTCCCCCTCAGCAGCCTCAGTCCCCTAACCCTTTCCACTCTTATTTCCTCCTTTTCACACACTGTATTCTTTTTCCCCCTCAGGAGCCTCAGTCCCCTAACCCTTTCCACTCTTCTCTCCTCCTTTTCACACACTGTATTCTTTTTCCCCCTCAGGAGCCTCAGTCCCCTAACCCTTTCCACTCTTCTCTCCTCCTTTTCACACACTGTATTCTTTTTCCCCCTCAGGAGCCTCAGTCCCCTAACCCTTTCCACTCTTATTTCCTCCTTTTCACACTCTGTATTCCTTTTCCCCCTCAGGAGCCTCAGTCCCCTAACCCTTTCCACTCTTCTCTCCTCCTTTTCACACACTGTATTCTTTTTCCCCCTCAGGAGCCTCAGTCCCCTAACCCTTTCCACTCTTCTCTCCTCCTTTTCACACACTGTATTCTTTTTCCCCCTCAGGAGCCTCAGTCCCCTAACCCTTTCCACTCTTATTTCCTCCTTTTCACACTCTGTATTCCTTTTCCCCCTCAGGAGCCTCAGTCCCCTAACCCTTTCCACTCTTATTTCCTCCTTTTCACACACTGTATTCTTTTTCCCTCTCAGCAGCCTCAGTCCCCTAACCCTTTCCACTCTTATTTCCTCCTTTTCACACACTGTATTCTTTTTCCCCCTCAGGAGCCTCAGTCCCCTAACCCTTTCCACTCTTCTCTCCTCCTTTTCACACACTGTATTCTTTTTCCCCCTCAGGAGCCTCAGTCCCCTAACCCTTTCCACTCTTCTCTCCTCCTTTTCACACACTATTCTTTTTCCCCCTCAGGAGCCTCAGTCCCCTAACCCTTTCCACTCTTCTCTCCTCCTTTTCACACACTGTATTCTTTTTCCCCCTCAGGAGCCTCAGTCCCCTAACCCTTTCCACTCTTATTTCCTCCTTTTCACACTCTGTATTCCTTTTCCCCCTCAGGAGCCTCAGTCCCCTAACCCTTTCCACTCTTCTCTCCTCCTTTTCACACACTGTATTCTTTTTCCCCCTCAGGAGCCTCAGTCCCCTAACCCTTTCCACTCTTATTTCCTCCTTTTCACACACTGTATTCTTTTTCCCCCTCAGGAGCCTCAGTCCCCTAACCCTTTCCACTCTTATTTCCTCCTTTTCACACTCTGTATTCCTTTTCCCCCTCAGGAGCCTCAGTCCCCTAACCCTTTCCACTCTTCTCTCCTCCTTTTCACACACTGTATTCTTTTTCCCCCTCAGGAGCCTCAGTCCCCTAACCCTTTCCACTCTTATTTCCTCCTTTTCACACTCTGTATTCCTTTTCCCCCTCAGGAGCCTCAGTCCCCTAACCCTTTCCACTCTTCTCTCCTCCTTTTCACACACTGTATTCTTTTTTCCCCTCAGGAGCCTCAGTCCCCTAACCCTTTCCACTCTTCTCTCCTCCTTTTCACACACTGTATTCTTTTTTCCCCTCAGGAGCCTCAGTCCCCTAACCCTTTCCACTCTTCTCTCCTCCTTTTCACACACTGTATTCTTTTTCCCCCTCAGGAGCCTCAGTCCCCTAACCCTTTCCACTCTTATTTCCTCCTTTTCACACTCTGTATTCCTTTTCCCCCTCAGCAGCCTCAGTCCCCTAACCCTTTCCACTCTTATTTCCTCCTTTTCACACTCTGTATTTCTTTTCCCCCCTCAGGAGCCTCAGTCGACAGTTTTTCCCAACATGGCCCCTCTGATGCTGTCACCTTAAGCCCCTAACTAACCGACCAAGACAGTGACTACACCTGCAAGGAGGATCAGTTTTTCATACTTTCTCATTCCTTGGAGATGCAGAGGCAGAAACAGATGCAGGGCATTTACACTACCATGTGTGATGTTCATGCAAGTGCAGCTAACATTCCTTTCCACAGTCCTTGCACTCATGCCAGCAGCATTTTGTGTGCTGCCTTCTGGAGATTTGGAGCACGGACCTGTGTAGAGCAGCAGTGTTTTGTAGATTAACAGTATATGAGGTTCTCTGCTGTTCATGACTTCTACAAGCTTGTACGTGGTTTTTCATGTAGCTTTTAACATCTCAGGAACGAAATCTGGAGGTTGGGAGTTTTTTTTTTTTTTTTTTTGAAGATTGCAAATATTGTGCGCTGTAGTTCAAAATGTATGTGTGCTTGTCGTTCTGTGATGTACTTGGTGGCTACAAATATCTTCTTGTGCACTGTACATAAGATAGTAATGCAGCCATACCGTTATTGCTCGCAGCTAATAATGATTAAGGTCTTGCCCAACAGTCAACACTAACCAGACTTTCATTGCCAGATTAAGATATAAATTCCTGCCAAAACTGCGAGTTCTGCCCACTTTTCTTATCAGGGAAAGATCTACATGAACATGCCGAAATGTTTAGTCTCCGGCAGTAGGCTTCCCCTTTAAGATGCTTCACTGCTGTGAGAGTGTCATTAGTTTGGGGCTCATTTGTATGCTTCTCACCAGAAGGGCCACCTCAACACCCAGAGGACCATAGAATTCTATGGAAACAAGCTTGTCTATTTGTGCATTTAATGCTATGGATGCTGGGCAGTGTCCATAAAAATAAGCACTCTTGAAAGCAGTCTCAAGCTTGCCATGGCACATGGAGTGAAACAGCACTGAAAAAGAAACTATGGGAGAAAAATTGCCCCAGAACTTTAGTTAAAAATCTTTCTTTTTTCGCTTAGCATCTCAGTAAGGGCAGATTAGAGATATTCACAAACGTTTGATTTTTTTTTCGTTCTTATTCACTGTTATGTTTCATCCAGTTTGCTTCCACTGAAAATCGAAAATGCGTCACAAGCCTTTGAGGCAGTAGCAGCCTTGTGAGCTAAAGTGAACCCTCTTAGAGAATAGCACACCATTTACTAATGTCAGCTACAAACTGCGACAGTGGACCAAATTGTGATCAGTATTTGAACTGCTTCCATACGATTTACAGTTGAGGCTATGCTCATCCATTGTTAATAGGCCTCTCACTGTACAGTCGTGAGCAAAAGTGGTATACAACACTCAGCCGGCGGCGGAGCTCTGGAAAACTGCATTGCAACGTCATCTAGCAACAGCTATCTGGGATCGAGACAATCGTGGTGGCGCCCCATTTTATCTACAAGTGTCAGTTAGCTCGGCTCGATGTGTCGAGCTCCTCCTCTCCTAAACGCTCCGACGCGATAAGTCGCGTGGGTGGCGTTTTCTTATATTTTTGTTTTCACTTCATGGTCGAGATACGGCAAAGGCAACCGGCGCTCGCCACGCTGCGATATCGCTAGCGTAATGGTAATTCGCGTGACGCAAAGTCGACGAACAAAAGGCAATGTTTGTGGCATGCAATTTTAACTCAACATTAGTAGGTACGGTACTGCTGCGGCAGCGCCCTGCATTTCACCGAACAGTAGCGCAACACTTCGAAAGGAGCCAACTGACATGCCTGCAGACAAGATGGGTCCCCCTTGAGCTATCCTGACCCTTTTCACTGTCGGTAGATGGCGTTTCGATGCAGTTTTCCCGAGCTCCGCCACCGGCTGCATGTTGTATACAACTTTAGCTCACGACTGTGCTTGTTGGCTCATCCAAAGTGTCCTTTTTGAATGTCTTGCCGCATTTGTTCAGCTTGCTGCTGTCCTGTGCATTGCGGGCACTCTTCTAATTGGTGTCCATTGATATATGACCCAATAGTGGCATTTTTTATGGCCCATGGACATGCGATATCCATTGACCTGTCATGCAGCTTCACGCAGTAGTTACCTTGATGAACTGACAGCACAATTATTTGTCCATGACTAGAATGCCGTAATGTGCAAATTTTATATTTGGCTTCATTTGCATTTGGAATAAGAAGTGTACTGTCTTAAAACAACTTATACTGATCTTTGTACACAGCAATCAACACTGCCAAAGATAGCGCATGTCAGCGCCCTAAAAGTAGTTTGCCATACAACCGAAGGGATAGCAGGCATATTTTGTTGCCACACACCCTGAGTGCGTGACTGGCACCTCCTGGATTTCGTTTCACCTCTTGCTACATGTTCGTCCTGTGACTCATCGAGACTTCGAGAAGTGCGAAACATATGTGGCGGCACGATACGCAGTCTGAAAATTGGTTCACGCTCAATGAAAGTTATGGCCAGAAAGCCCGAACACTTGAACGTCTCGCAGCTTAGACTGCAATTTTCAACGCTACCTCTTCGTTTTGTACCGCTCTTTGTTTACGTCTAAACACTTAGAAAGGAAAGGTTTCGAGAAGAACAAGTGATGCGTGGCATATTAACATGGTTTTGTGGGCACACTACTTCGGCAGCGTTGCCAGCTATGTATGAAATGTATATAGTCTGTTTGCAGGAGAGAGCACTGCTTGAAATCCTTGTGAAATTTGGAAACCTGCGTGAATATTCTACAGGCTTTGGGATGTCAGAATACCACTATTAGCCTGTCAGTCAACGATGTAAAAGGTGCGGCTGCATTTTTGAAGCCAAATTCAATTTCTCGCCAAACACCAGCCAAGCTGAACTCAAAGGTTGGTGTGCCCTGCCATTCCTGTGGTGGATGAAGTGCCTTTCAAGCGAACTCGTATAGTGTGTCATGCTTCTTTCCTTTTCCTTGGCCTTTGGATAGCATGGGCATTATACCTGGTGCCAGGTGCGACCCCTGGAGTGTGGTGTGCCTTTGTGAACTGCAGGTAACGGCACGATTGACTTTCCCGAGTTCCTGACGATGATGGCGCGCAAGATGAAGGACACGGACAGCGAGGAGGAGATCCGTGAAGCATTCCGGGTCTTTGACAAGGACGGCAACGGCTTCATCTCTGCCGCTGAGCTGCGCCACGTCATGACCAACCTGGGTGAGAAGCTCACCGACGAGGAGGTCGATGAGATGATCCGTGAAGCCGACATTGACGGCGATGGCCAGGTCAACTATGAAGGTGAGTGGCGACCGTTGGTCCTATCCCTCAGCCTTTGCACAATGTAGTGAAGCTGACCATTCCAGTACGGCGGCAGTTTTGTTAAGTAGTACAGTAGCATAGGCTGTGCACTCGTTAGGGCTGGGTTTCAGCAGGTGCAGAATGCAAGTACCCTTCTGTACTAAGGTTTTATTGCATAAAAAAAAAGGACCCCGCGTGTTGACATTAATGTGTAGCCCTTTACTACAGAGAGTAACTGTTTATCTGATGGAGTTGCTGGCAATGCCTTGGATCAGCGTCACTCTCAGTGCTTAACGCAACAAAAGATAGCATTTGTCCCAAAGAAGGCAATTTCGAAGTGTACTTTGACAACGCTACACTCGGATCGCTTTTCGTCAATGATTTCACACACATACAGTGACGATCGATTGTTTTTCCCGTGAGGTGTGGGGTGGTGCCAGAAGTACTTGAAGGGGAGTCATGTCTTCACTAGGGTACTGACAGATTGGTGCAGTCTGTCTTCTTGGGCAACCATTAGCGCTGTGGTTATGAGTACTGTGAACCAGATTAGGTTTTTTCAAGGTCCTAGAGCTGTCACTTTTGTTACAGCTGTCCTTAAGTAGGCAGAACTTTGGGGTGAACATGCGTGTGTGGTTGCTGTCTTTGAAGCAAAGTGGTGTAGATGCATAAGGACCTGGATGTGGTGGTTCACGTTGTCTGCGATTTTGCTTTGATGCGCAAAGGCTTTCACTAGTGAAGAGGGCCGTCTAATTTTAGCATCCATTCAGAGTCGCCAAAGCAGCATGTTTGTTATTTGATGTGAATATTTAGTTGTGAACATTTGTCACTGACACATCGTTTTCTTTCTTCTCTTTCAGAGTTTGTAACGATGATGACTTCGAAGTGAAGAGGCTTTCTTGGGGGGTAACGTTGAGGGGGAAAAGAGCAACGGAGGTCCTGTTGTAACGCGAGGCTGACGAGAAAAAAAAAGCAGACGTGTGGAGGCTTTTCCCCTCGCGGAAGTCTCGCCGTCACCCCCACTTGTAATTAATACCGACGACAAGAGGAACAGAAAAAAAAGTATATATAAATTTTGTCGCCCTTTTTTACCCGGTTTATTTTTCTTTTTTTCTTGCGTTCAGACTTTTCGACCCTCCCCTCTCCCCTCACCTTTCTTTTTCTCCAGCTTCTACATCCCTTTTAAGTCTCCTTCTCGCGGAACAACCTTTTGGAATGGAAATGCCACATAGCTGCGACCTACTGATCATCGACCCTGCCTCTTCCCCTATCGTAGGCCTGCCTTACTTCAATTGCGCGTTTTCAACGAGCATTGCGCCGCGACTGCAGTGGAAAGGTGTTGTTTGAGGGTGTCAGCTTTCCACCAACAATGGCCAGTTTGCTGCCTAGAAGAAAAGGAAAAAAGAGGGAGGGCTCCACTGGCTGGCTCTTCCTTTGATCTTCTCTTGCCCTCCACCATACCCCTCTTGCCCGCTCCCACACAGCTGATGCCAGCGCCACTGGAGAGTTGTACATCTATGGCTAAAAGAAGTATGTACTATAGAGCGTGTGCATGTTGTGGTGAGGTGGTGAAGTCGAGATTCCTCTCTCCTCCCCACTCCTCAGTTGTGGCGTGCCCTCCCCTTCTAGCCTTTTGTCCTGTGCGCTTTTTGAACCCTGCACCGGTGGTGTGGGTTGACGGGACTGCACTGGGGAAGGCTTGAATCGGATTGAGGCTCTGCTTCTGACCTCCAATTCATCAGTCTCCAGGGCCTCCTCTGTTTCCACTGAGCGGGCACTTTCACTGCTGTCGGATGTTGCGCCAGTCCTCTGTGCTTGTATAGCGGCCTTCTTAGTTTTCGCAAAGCTGTTTTTGGAGCCCGACGGTGAGAATTGCGTCCCTCTATATCTCTCTACATACGCGACACTATTTGAGGAAAGGATAAGAATGTCTGTCTTGTGGTATGCGTAGGCACATGATCCTTCCTTTCGAGCACCCCTTCAGTCTTGCTGAGTTTTTCGCTTTCCACATTAGCTGTGCCAAGAGAGACAGTCGCACGGCATATGGCCCGCAGGTCAAAGGCTAACATGGCTTGTAGTTGGAGTGAGTTGAGACGATCAGTTTATGACGCTACATTGAATCCAATCACTGAACCGTTGCCACATGGCAGTGCTCTTTGTTGGGCATGTTTTATTCTCATTTCTTCTGCACGCTTTTGGCAGGGGTGGCTATTTGATGGCTTTGACCTGGAAGGATTTCGCCTCCAGCCTGGGTCTTACTCTCGAGCTCTTTGATGGCCATTTTATTTCGTATAATTTCGTTGATTTTGTGGTGATTGTGGCATAGGTCTTCTATCAGCCATGCATAGCAAAGCTAAACGAGACACCCTGCTGTTAACATTGTGAGGAGGTGTGTTGAGTTTTGTTCCCTCACTGGGTCTGCACTGGTAAAGTGTTCCCAAGCATGCATTTTTGTGCTTGTGTTGCTGCTTCCACATACGTGTTCAGACGTGTTAATTTATTGTTTCAAATTCACCCCAGCTTTTATGCCCTGCTTCCCCCCGCCCCCCTTCTGTCATCTCCAACTTTGACTTGCCTTGAATTTTTTGTCTCCATTTCATGCCACGACTACAATTTTTGCAGGTAGCTGTCAAATGGAAGTTTTGCGTGGTAATTTTCTTTTTGTCGGTGTTTTTTTGCAAGCCTCCTGCAACCGGCCTCCCCCTCCCCTTTTTGCCTTTTTTTTTCCAACTTGGGGATAGTAGGCCGAGAGGTCTTGAATGAAAAAAACATTCCATGATTTCAGAGGTTGCTGGAGGGGGAGGGGGGGACACCACTGTTCCCTGGGTGTGTTTGGTCGTGATCACTGTTTCTGATTAGAACTTTAGTCTATCCCCGGTACAGGTGATGCCATTATTACGTAGAGGTGGAGTTAATCTCGTTTCCTTTGTCTCGCCGATCAGCTCATGCTCGCCAGCCGCGTGTGCACGCATGATGCTGGTTGCTTCGCCAACGTTGCCATTGGACTCCCCATTTCCACTAGCACTTGCCGCATGACAGGTGACTGTTAATTGTGGCGTCCTCCGACGCCACCCAAATTTTCTTCTCACAGTGGAAGTAAACCGTGATGCATGCCTCAAGCCATATCGTTGCCAGATGCATGCTTCGCTTCGACTAGGTTTCTTCACCCTGTCTGTGCGTTGTCCACATATGGGGAAGGCGAGATCTTTATTCTGGGCATCTTCGGAGGCTTCGTGCAGATGCTTCCATCTTAGACGTAGACACGAGGACTTCGCTGATTTCTCAGACGCTTTCAGGGCCTTTCTCTTGATCGATTCCCAAAACCCATTTTTGAGAATTTTTCACCCGACACACAGGTACACTTCTTCCCCCTTCCCTGTTACGCCTTTTGTGCCCAGGTCCTCTGGCAAAACAAGTCTTCGAAGATCTCCTCTCATATCCAGTTGCCTTGGTTAGTTTGTGTGCTTGGTGCTCCGGTAACACACACTACCCTTTCCCCTCCCTGAATGAAGTATACATCGCGCACTTGGAAAGATATGTTAAACAAATGCGGACACCCAAAGGATATACGATGCATTGTAACTTTGAGCGACGGTTGCTAATTGTGAGGTTATAAAAAGGGGAATGATCTTTAAAAAAAAAAGGCTTGGCAAAGTGCGGTGTACTCTGAGAGCGGAAGAGTTTTTCAATAAACAATGCTTCACCTTTTTCGGGTGGTTTGGATCGATGTTGAGGGTAGTGAAAGCTGAATGAAGTGACAGCTGGCCACCATTATGTGAACATTGCACATACTTCTCTGAAGTATGACAAGGTGTCAAGTTTTATTACCTTTTGCGTTTGGATAGTCTTGCTAGCACTTTTTGGTTCGTGGTGCTAGTCGTGAAGTGCAAGGATTAGTACTGCAAGTACAGTTTTATGCTTCATTGGGAAGAGACTTTTGCTTAGTCACTTGGCTTCCACATTGCAACTTAAACATCCCAGTGTGAACGTCTTCAGCAACGAAATATTTTCAGGTGTGCATCGCTGATGCTTGAAGGAATGGTTTAGCATGCTATTGTGCGTTCTGGCTGCTGTTCACCTAGCCCAACACTGCAAGGGCCGCTCACTATTTCGTACAAAACTTCACATTGGCTTCGGTGCACAACAAAAGCAGAGCACTTTGCCAAGGGTGCACTAAGTTCTAGTAGCGTGTTGATTTGCAAGAACTTTATTCTGTCTGTGTACAGACATTGTCAGTCTGCTCTCCACATTGTAAGGCAGAGTGTCTGTTCCCGACAAGCAACTTGTAACAACGTGTTGGCAAAGAGAGTTGCTAGTAGCCTGACCGTCGGCCAGCCAACCTAAAATGTAACATATCTAGAAGGCTTTGCCATGTTTAAACTATGCAGCAAGCCTGTATATCACTGCAGGGGAAAGGAACTTCTGCCATAGTGAGCACTGCATTGGTTCTCTTGCTTTGCTTAGTGCCTTTCACTCTCTCCCATGATTCCTCTGCACGTGCTGAGGAAGTTTGTGTCCAAGCAGCTGGACAAGGTCGCCCCCCTCTCGTTGGCTTCACCAGTGCAGCATGCAAAGCATACGTGACACGGCAACGGTGCTGCATTCATTTATTGGAAGTAGCATGGCACATGAGAAGTAAGGCTTTGAACAATGGTTGCGAAACAAATTTCCGAGGTGAATATAGGTGCTTAAGGCAATCCATGAACAAAATTGCAGTGAACATAACTGACTGCACGAGAGTCTAGTCTTCGGTCAGTGTTACCGTGGCTGCATGAAGCCACGTAATTCTTTCCCCAGTCCAAGCTAAGTCCTCCATGATTACCACACAAGTTGAACTCGGACCTTCCTTTATGTTTTGTCTTAAACTGTGCCCTTTCCGAACGTCACAAATTCCACTACTTGCGGGTGCAGAACCACTTGCAAGCATCGTAAACTGAAAAGGTAAGTTAAATAGACCTACCGAGACTCTCCACTTCAAAGAAATGAATCTCGTCATAATTACGAGCACAGCTAAATATGTTGGGTTTTTCCTTGCTCTGTTTTAAGTGTACTATGCTGTTGTATAGCAGAGTGAGTGTATATGGCAGTGTCGAACGTGATCCAGAATGAGCCATAATTGTACGGCTGCCTATTGCTGTACTTATCTGCGAGAAACCTTAGTTAACAGCACATGCGGTTTATGCGGCACGCGGGCACGGTGCAGCTTCGCTGTTCTGCCGGTAGGTACGGCCTGGTGGAACCTGTTTTGCTGTCCGTGCGAGTCTGTCGACATCAGCGCCACCGCATCTTCGTGACATCGCCGTGTGAGGGGGGGGGGCAGGGGTGAATACTTTGCTAACGATGTAAGGACCGCGCTCGAAGCATTTTGCACGAAGTTTCAGAGAAAAAATGGAGCCTTGGGCGTTATACTGCTCTCGCGGGCGAGAAACAACGATAAATGTGTCCAGACGGCGGACCACTGACCGATCGCGCGTGGCCGGTGACTGTATCCACACGACGGACCAAAAGAGCAGGAGGCAAGGCGGCCCAAACCTCTGATCCGCTTGCAGCAACACACTTCTAACCCTCTAACTGCCGCAAAACGAGGGGAAACCTTGTATTGTAGTGGTGGTGGTAAAACTTTATTGTGCACTGGGGCGGGTTTTAGAGGAGGGTTTCACCTTTCCTGGATGGTAGTCCTCATTCCGGGACGCCATTGGCGGTAGCCCCTGCCCGCGCTCTCTAGACCAGAGCACTCCAGGTCCAAGCAGCTGGACAAGGTCGCCCCCCTCTCGTTGGCTGAATTACTCTGCGGATTTTCCAGGCAGGCCCATACCATATGATACGCGTCTGCCCACATCTCGCAAAAGTACCCGGAAAAAGTTGGGCCTGTGTGTTAGAATCGCAGGGCTTAGAAACGGCCCCGTTTGCAGCTTTCTGGGGTGTCGTTCATCAGTTCTATCCAGGCCCTTGGCGGGCTCTGGGAACGTCTGCTGTAATGTCCGCGGATTCGGTACACGAGTCCAGTCTGGGAATTCAGTGGAACTCCGGGGGAGAGGCGCTCGGGCGGCTGTGTGAGCAGCCTCGTTCCCTTTTTTATTCCGTGGTGTCCGGGCACCAATGCCAATTGTTTTGTTCTCTGCATTGAGATGTGGTGACATTACCGCCCCTTGCGGCGTGCCTCGCGTTCTCATCTCTTATGGGCCCGAATTTGCTGTCTATCCTGATGTAGGCCTTCCTGTCCATGAGAAAGTCCGCTTTCCGCAGTTAATGGTGTTGAGATTCTCTGGTATCCCACTGTGTTTAACGGCCCCCTTCAAATCCAAAGCTGAGATAGCTCTGTCCCGTTGCCATAAAGGGTGCCTATGACTTCCCTATTAGGTTGTAAAAGCGCGTCTTGTGCTGACCAGGGCGTCCGGAAGCCGAACATAGTTGTAGAGAAAATCTGGTCCTCTAAGTGCTCGAGGTAGTATTTTCCTGACTATCGTTTCCATAAGCTTGCCTGCGCACGACGTAAGGGAAATGGGTCTTAATTGCCCGTGTTGATTTTCTTACCTGTTTCGGGTATGAAAGTCGCTATTGATGTTTTCCACTCTTCCGGTATTTGTTCCCCTTTCCCCCTATCTTATTGATGAAGTCTGTGAGGTCCTCAATACCTTTTTCGTTTAGGTTTGCGAGAAAACTGACCGTTATGCGGTCATCTGCCGGTGCCGTGCCTACTGGCTAGCGCCGCATTGAAATCCCATTGAGTGAATTCCGCATCCTCATTTTCATCCTCGGTGTATATCCTCGTGTTGGTCTGGAAGGAAGGCCTCAGACGTTGCTGGCACATACCCACTACGGGGGAGCGGCCAAGACACAGGCGGTTAATTACTGGATACAGGAAAGTTTTGACGGGAAAAGCAGTGGCAATAGTATGTAGTCTGATAGATTGGAAGAGGGAAGGAAAGGGGTCCAGTTAACTTGGAGATCGAAGACGGGACAATTGCTTAATGTGCATAATAGCACACAATGCCTGTAATGTTGCAATGTCGTACTGACTGAGAGCGGGAAAAGAAATTAGAATGGGAGTCGCTGCGTTTCTTGAAGAAAACTTTGCACAGCAGAGCGCACACTCCTGTCGCTTCGTCCAAGCAAAGAAGCGCCAATGGAAAGAACAACCGCGGAAGACACAGGCAAGCCCAGTTGATGAAATGGTATTTGCAAAAGACGCTTCCTCAAATGAGAAAAGCGGCGGCAGAACAGCAGGAAGTGATCTATTGTCTCAGGTTCGGCACAAAAAGGGCACAGTGGGGAAGCTGCCAGGCCAGATCTGTGAAGGTAGAAATTTAGAAGGGGAACCCGGCAACGCAAGCGCGTGAAAGAGACCTCTAGTCTGCGTGAGCGCCAGTCTTTGCTACTCCAAGGATGCAGAAGATGCTGATATTCGGGAGATGATGTAAGAGCCGAGGCAGCAAATTCCTGAAATGTGTAGCTGCGAAACCTCACCGCAGCTGTATATGCACACGATGGTAGGACAGCAACAATTGGGCCGCTGAGAGAGGCTCTTGCTAAGGAATCTGCAACTTCATTTAAGTGAAAGCCCATGTGACCTGGTACCCAAAGCAACCTTACCGAATTTAGATGGAGCGGAATCAGGAACTTAAAGAGGCGTAATGGCCGAGAGTCAGTGGGTGAGGATAAGGAAGAGCAAATGGACAGAGTCTGTCATAACCACGACCTGGGAAACGGTAGATTCTAATTTTCGTAAGGCTAAGATTACTGCTAATAATTCAGCCAGAAAAATTGGAGTGAAGTCAGGAAGATGGACTACCGTGGTGCATATGTACTTGTCTTCTAGCGCTCTAGCGAGTTGTTCTTTTGTACCTTGAAATTCGTGTAATGCTCGTCTTAAGTTTCTACTGTTCTCCCCCCTCGTTTGGCTCGGTTCAATGAGGCACCTCAATTGAGTTACATTTGGCGATCCAATTAGCTTTTTTGCGAGAGGCGTCGCGTATGCCTCAGCCTGCTTGCTGAGATGTGCTATCCTAAGTTTCAATATCCGATTATGTTCTTGTCTACGCCATCTCTTAGGAGAGCCCTCCTGGCCTCCCACAGATGCATGAGGTGGTTGTCCACCGCCGGTGTGTCCTCATTTGTTTGTGCCGTGGTCGTATATTGTTCTCTGCTGTCTGAGTGCTCAGCTTAACCTCGATACCCCCCTTCCCGACAGCTCTGGAATTTCCCTGTCCCTGAATTTGGTCCAGTCAGTGAGCCGCGCTTGACCCCTCTTTTTCCAAGTTTGTTCGCCTCGATCGCTATCTTTATAAGTCAATGATCACTCATATAGCGTCTTGTCACTGTTTACCCATTCGTATCTGTGGTTCGCACTAGGGAGAGGTCCGCGGGCATGTGTCACGAGTCGCGGTTTCCTATTCTGGTCGGATGAAGGGGATCTGTGAGAATGGTGAAACCCATGTCAGTTATAGCCTCTGCTAATTTCCTGCCTTTAATGTCTTCCTTGTGGTACCCCCATTGATAGCTGCAGGAAAGTCCCCCACCACTAGTAACTGTGCCCTACCAGCTATCCGAAAGGCCTTGTGAAAGATCTCCGAGAAAGTGACCTTACGTCTTCGCGGTCTACTATATATGTTTAAAACAAAGGCTCCTTGTGGGAGACGCTTGTTCGGAAGGATTTGCACGAATGTGTTCTCGATTTCTTTTCCTAATTGTAAATATACACTGTTGGCCGTACATTCTTTATGTATGTAGGTGCCGCGACAGACGACGACGGCCCCCAGTGCCTACGCGAGCAAGCTAGCAGCTGGACTCTCCCGAAGTCCGGCGCCCTAACCCTCGCACTTCCCCCTTAGGCCATCCCATTCACCGCGAACTACTTATTAAACCTCTCCCCAAAAACATGCACCCCACCTACCACGAGCCTCGCCGCAGAGCTCGCGCACGGGCGCTCCACAAACACCATGGCACGGAAACGGATGCCGTGTGGGTGGATACGGCATGCACAGGCGAGGACGCGGTTGTAGCCATCACGAACCCCTCCCTACAACCGATTGCCACCCTTCATATATCCCCCACTGCCACTTCGGAGGAGGCTGAAGAGGCCGCCATTGCCCTAGCCGTCACGGGCACGGAAGGCCGGTATATACTATCAGACTCTAAAACTGCCATACTAAATTTTGCTCGCGGGAGAGTTCACGCCCCTGCATTTCGCAAACTGAACTCTCTCGCCGCACACCCACCCCGCCACATGGAGCTCGTATGGTTGCCTGCCCGCTCAGGGATTCCCGGAAACGACGCTGCCAACGCTCAAGCCCGAGGTTCTCTCAACCGGGCGCTGGCGACCTCCGGTCTAGGGTTCTTAAGGGAGAGCATGCATTCATTCAGTGAACTGACGCAGGCCTGCAAAGCCGAGCGTCGGCTCTACCCCTCCCCCATCCCTCCCTCGACAGTTATCACCAGACACTTTGGAGGCGGCTCCAAACACGCACCTTACCCTCACCTTATATACGCTCGCACTGTCACCAAGTCCACACAAACCCCTCCGGTACCCTCTGCCACCACCCCACACCCACTCTCGATCATATCCTTTTCCTCTGCCTGACGGATCCTCCCCCGCGGGGCCTGGAGCACTTTACCACTTGGGAGGCTTGGGAGACCCTACTCGGCCAAGCAAGCCATCGCCGCAGGCCGGGCTGCCAGCGTCATGAGCCTCCGGGACATGAACGTTTGAGTGCAGTGGGGCCGTGCGGGGGCCCAAGGACCTGCGTGTCCTAAACTACCCTGTGTATATTGAAGTTTTCACCACCACCACCTTTCCATTAAAGATTGGAGACTGAATGAACGAGTTATTGCATGCAAAACGAGGGACACCAGAGACGTGCGGCGTATGTGTGCCCTCAGAGAGAGCCATGATCTACTTCCTAAGCGTGCCCCTCGATGTTAGCGTGTAAGCGCACCATGTCGTGCATGCACTGACTAGCTCAGCGACTCCTGTCAGAGCGGACGCTACGTCACTACGCCGAGTTACTTTAGCGTTCAAGAGACATAGCGTAGACTATGCACATGACGCCGGCTGCGCACGCGCAGTGGCCTCATGCCACCCGTCCGATAAACTGGTATAATAGTCTACGCTAATAAGTATGCTAAAAGCCTCACGGTGATCCACTGCTATGGTTCTGGAGTAATTAGAAGCAAGGTTGATGGTGCGGCTGCCTGGGCCTGTTGCCGCGCGTTCTAACGCGCATGATCGTTGGGGTAGTGGTGGTGAAAACAATTTGAAACCGGGGAGTTCACCCGCCGCTGTGGCTCAGTGGTTAGGGCGCTCTGCTGCTGATCATGAGTTCCCGGGTTCGAACCCGACTGCGGCGGCTGAGTTTCGGTGGAGGCGAAACGCAAAGGGGCCCGTGTGCTGCGCGATGTCGGTGCACGTTAAAGATCCCCAGGTGGTCGAAATTATTCCGGAGCCCTCCACTACGGCACCTCTTCCTTCTTTCACTCCGTCCTTTATCCCTTCCCTTACGGCGCGGTTCAGGTGTCCGCCGATATACGAGACGGATACTGCGCCATTTCCTTTCCCCAAAAACCAATTAACGGGAGTTTAGGACACCAGGTCCTTGGGCCCCCGCTGCACTCAAGCGTTCATGTCCCGGGTGTCATCGAACCAGTACAGCTCTTGAGGGCGACCGCTGGCGCATGGAAATCATAGAAGGCGCTGTATCGCCGATCCTTCCGGGACGCTGAAGACTGAACTCTTAAAGCAGTTCCTTTTCCTCTCACGGGCCGCCAAAATGTGCTCCACGTGATGGCCGAGACCTGGCCCGCAAACGTTCACTCGGGGCAGCCTTTCGAATTTACAACTTTCTTTTGGCAATGCAGGAAAGGGAGATACAAGCCTTCGTCCCCGTGCCGTGGGGGGGGGGGGGGGGGGTCTTTGTTAGGGCTACTGGTGCGCAGTCGCTAGGGCTCAGGATCTCTCCCCACGAACACAGGCCCGTAGCCTTCCCTTTCCTGCCTAGCAGCTGTTTCAATCAAAACACGTGACACTCCCACGCGAAAGCCTTGGTTTGGAAATAATTGGTTTTTGGGGAAAGGAAATGGCGCAGTATCTCTCGTATATCGTTGGACACTTGAACCGCGCCGTAAGTGAAGGGATAGAGGGAGCGAAAGAAGGAAGAAAGAGTTGCCGTAGTGGAGGGCTCCGGAATAATTTCGACCACCTGGGGATCTTTAACGTGCACCGATACCGCACAGCACACGGGCGCCTTAGCGTTTTGCCTCCATAGAGACGCAGCCGCCGCGGTCGGGTTCGAACCCGGGAACTCCGGATCAGTAGCCGAGCGCCCTATAGCCACTGCGGCGGGGCCCTTGCTTGGGAAAAAAAATTGGTTTTGGGGGAAAGGAAATTGTGCAGTAGCCGTCCCGCATATCGGCGTACATCTGAACCGCGCCGTAAGGGAAGGGATAAACGAGGGAGCGAAAGAAGAAAGGTGCCGTAGTGGAGGCTGTGCTCATGAGTGACGCGGACGGAAGTTGTGCGCGCGAACTGTCAATAAGTTGTATGGTAAAAGAAATAAAATGCAAAAGTTCATTAAGCAACTTAAATAGAAAAAACAAAGGAAAACAAAATGGCTGAAAAAAATGGAGGGAGAAAGAACAGGGAAAGGCTTCCGCATTTCCACTCATAAGCAGTCTTGTAATTTTAATTGTCTTGGCTCATGACTGGCATGGGCAGAAGTTGTCCGCACGAACTGTCAATCATAAGTTTGTGGTAAATAAAACAAAATGTAAAAGATGATTAAGCATCATGTAATGAAACAGAAAACCATAAGTTTAAAAAAGCAAAAACAAATGAGAGAAAAACAAAACGGAAATGAAAAAATTACAGCAAATAAAAGAATAAAAAATGAAGGAAAAAGGATAAGGAAAGGCTTTCGCATTTGCACTGGTAAGCAGACAAGTGCAATCCTGTAATTTTTGTTTTTTCCCCTAACTGTGAATGCGAAAGCTGAGGCTGGGCTTGTGCCCGAGGCAAAAATGGGTGCAAGCTTCCCCCTGGCTTGGTGCTCGTCTAAAACGGTGAAATGCTTGGGAAATCGGCCTTTGACCCCACCTTGAGCAAAAGAAAATGCCTGGTGCCATGGCGCTCTTTGGCCGCAGAAGGCCTTGCGCCATAATTATTCGCTATCTTCATCAAAGAAAGTGGCTCGGCTTTAACGTAACTAAACCGAGTAAATGTGCAAAAGCATGTGTTCTTTCTTAGCCTCTTCTTTATGGCATCTGCACAACCGTGTTTCTCACTCTTCATCTTCAGACCCTCACTCCTCCGAAATTTCCCTATCTTCCTCCCATTGGACATGAGCCAAGAAAAACAAGCTTTCTCTCTCTCCTCCTCCATTGGCTGCAGCTTGAGCACCGCTTCTCCGAACTAACCCGAGCTTACCAGAGTTAATCCGATTACACAAGACAAGATTCTTGCTCGAGGTTCGTACATCTAGCATGGTGTTTCCGCACTACTAGTGTGGACTTGACGTGTTTTCGATAACTCTATTTATGTGACTCCGGGATGTTAAACTGTGCAGACAAGTCAGGTGTCAGGCCTCTGCAGCCAATCAGACCTCGCACTACTGTACTAAGATTATGCAGCAATGATCCCATACGCTGTGTGCAGATTATATGCGGCACAGAGGAAGAAATACACAGCAGAGGCCCGGGAGAAATGCACAGTAGAGGTTGCATGGTTTTGGCAACCTTGTTCAGGCCATAGAGTTTCTAAATATTAAGGAATTCTACGGGCCATGCACTGCATAGCACTTGCTCTGGATGGATCGATGGATAAATGAGATGAGTGCTCTTGGAAATGAGATGGTGGTGGGTGCCACCACAGTACTTATTTTACAGCAGAGGTGGCTATAGCGCCTCCCATGAGTTCCGAGAGCTGAAAAAAAGAAATTGGAAGGGGAACTTACGCTCCGGCAGAAGGGTATGTGACAGTGTTAATGGGTTAATTCCGATATACTATGTAGAATTGTCTACTTCTACAAATCTCTGGGAGTGCTCATACTAATTCTGGTGCAGCAGTTAAGCAATGCGCCACTGCCCTGAATTGGCAGGTGCTGCACTGGCGGGGCTTGTGCAACCCATGTTGCTCTTCCCGAGCAACCTCTAGCAACTAGCCACTAATTTAACTGTCACCTACCACAAAGGGCAGTTTGCTCACAATCCAGTGGGCAGGTTGCGATGACTCCACAAAATCGCGTGACCTAGGTGGCCCACCTGCCACCTGCCAGTATTTTTCGTTCAATGTCAACAATGCCGCCAACAGATGCCGATGCCGAATTTTCTGCAACACAGGCTCCTTAGCACTACGGTGTTAAAAGGAAAGAGACGTAAAAGGATGTGAACTTGCCCAGATGAGCAGCGCGAAATTCTTGCAGCCACACATATTGTCCAGGCACTGTTAGCAGTGGCCAGAAATGGCCTAACTGTTTCGGCAGAGTAGTTGACCGTCCGGCTCCACAACAATGATGTAATGGCCTCTCCTGCCTTCTCTCTTTCCTCCATAAGACACAGTGATGCTTCTGGCGAGATTTTATTTACAGCAATTTATGTACATGCTTTCGACACTGTTGCCAAGCAAGGAAAATCTGTCGTTCGTTAAAAACTTGCAATGACATTAAAGAAATGGTACACCTCATCTCTGTCGTAGACCGCAACCTCTGTGCGGCAAACCTGGCACCGCACCGGATTGAAAATGTTGCGTGGATCAACCACTCCATCGGGAAGATCTCGTCGGCGCCTTGATGTCCTTGACGGGAAATACTTGAGCACCACCTTGGTATCAACGACACAGTTCTTGACAAACATGGCACGGTACTGGGTGTTGTAGATTTCATGCCTGCATGAAGCAGAGAGTGCATTTGGTACATACAAGAGCTGGGAAATAAGCACATGGCGCTGCCACTGATCTTCTGGGCTCTTTTCTAGGGCTTCTTTCAACCACCGAACTAAACTCGGATGATAAGGCAGCATCCTCACAGTCACTGCAACCTAGATGACTGAAAAATCAACCATGGACGCAATCTGAACCACGAGATTTGCTGCATTTCAGGGTGCGTGCCATGCTGACTGAGGCGGCCATTCTCAACTTCTACACTCCACTGGTTTTACAAGCGATTCCAAAACCTCCGTCACGCTAAAAAAAAGACAAACCGAAGGGAAAACTCAACTGTGCTTTTTTAGCTTCAAGGCAGATCGAACACACCATGTTTAAAAAAAATTGGCGGTGGTTTAGCTCTGGTTAAACCTGGAGTGACGCGATAGCTACAGCTGGCAGAGTGGAACTTGGTCATGTGACCAACCACGTGATGAACCACGTGATCAGCCACGGCGCTGCGCCGCCGGCAGCTGCTCCGCACCACGTGAACAACCACGTGACAGCGTGTCGGCGCCGCCATGCTGAAGGCTTGGAGTGCTACCGTAATGTAGCTATCGCTACAAAACAGCACGAGAACATCTGAATTAGCATTCTAACGATGGCCAATGGAAAGGATTCTGTGCAGCACAGTAAGATAGTTGACTGACTACCTTTGAAACATGAGATTACATGACAAAAAAGGCTAACGACAACAAGACACGCCTCTGTGTGTGCCCTTTAGATTGTTGTTGAATGTATGGCCCCTGATTTTTAGCACGCTCTCCAAATGGCTTACCGCTGGCAGTCAAGGCAGAGCAGTGTCATGCAGCCTGGGCAGTTGAGGACAGCGTCACTCAAGGGAAGTGGCTTAACCCGGCTGCCATCTTTTCCATCCTTGGAGGCTCCAGGAAATATGCAGTCTCGCCGCTGCTCATTTACCCACTTCTCGTCTTCATCGTCCATCTCCGGATCGTAGAAGAGGTCGTCATTCGACGGACCGTCCTTGTCAGCTTTTGCATCGCCCACTTTGGTCTTTGTTGATGCCTCTACTCCGACCATTTCAGCTGTGTCATCTGGTTTTTTCCTTTTAGCCTTGCTCCTGTGAAGGCCAGCATCTGCTTCACTGCCTTTTTCTGTGCTGGAGGATCCCTGACCTGTCGAAAACAGTTCAGAGTATTGTGATTCAAGGTTGCTGCAGAAGCTTCACCGAGCTAACATCGCAACAATAAACATCTGTAAACTTGTTCTAAGGCGAGGCTGCTTATGTATGCTATGTGACAGCACTCTGAACCTGAGAAAAACAGAAAAACAAGCTGTTATGGAATTTTGTACAACAATCAAAAGCGTAGTGCATGCAGCCACTTTATCCTTCCATATGAATGGATACGTGCCTTTGCTGTTCTCTTTTATGCCTCATTGTAGGTAGAGCATTTTCTTTTGCTTTTACTAGTGCAAGTGCAACGTGTGCACTTGCTGCAGCATACAGGCCATGTACAGTCCAAATCAATATAAAGGCAATGTCCTCAAGCTTAACCTAAAATAATTAAAATGTCCTCATCATCATCATCAGCCTGGCTACACCCACTGTAGGACACGGCCTCCTCCCATATCTCTCCAATTAACCCTGCCCTGTGCCAGCCATGGCCACCATATCCCCGCAGACTTCTTCATCCCATGCATCCACCTAACTTTCTGCCTCCTCATGCTACGCTTGCCTTCTCTTGGAATCCAGTCTGTTAGCATTAATGACCATGTTATTTTGCCTTCGCATTACGTGCCCTGCCCAAACACATTTCTTCCTCAGGATGTCACCAACCCACGTTTGTTCCCTGACCCACTCTGCTCTTTTCCTGTCTCTTAATGCTACACACCGTCATTTTCCTTTCCATAGCTAGCTGCATTGTCCTCAAATTAAGTTAAACCTTTTCGTTACTCTCCAAGTTTCTGCTCCACAGGTGAGCACCAGTAGCTGCAACCACGTAACGCAGCACCTCAAGTCAGTCTCCAAGTAGTATACAGTACAGCATTTGCATCAAGCAGTGGGCGTAATCAGGCTGATGATGATGATGATCACGGCAGGTGCACTGAGAGTTGTAGTACTACACACACACACACCTTTCATTGCAAGGTGATCGGAGGTGCTGACGCTAGCTCCTCCACCCGATGCGCCGGCGTCATAGAGCTGTCTCTGCTCAAAGTCTCTGACCGTGGCAGAGAGCTCGTCTTCCATTTCCTTCTCGAAGTCATCTTCGGGTTGAGCCTGGGACAAGTACGTCTTGCGCACGTAAGCCACAAAGGCGTCCTCGGAACTGCAGCAACAAAAAGAAGCAAGGAAGTAATAATAATAACGTCACTGCAACAGGTGACGCCGTCGAACAACATGCACCGAACGCAAAGTGTTTGAGAGCCTGTAGAAAAAGCATCAAAAATGAGTGCGTTTTAACGGAAAGGAGGGGGTTGGGGGGGGGGGGGTTTAAAAAACTTAATTCGGCGAAGAAACGGATTAGTATATCCTAATTATATTCCGTGCTTCAAATCACTAACTACGATGATCGCGCTGATTCCACAACTTTCTTCAATCCCCTCGGTCCTCGTCGGTTTTGCTTCACGTCTTTCATCAAATGTTTCACAGGTGGAGTTTAACACGTACTAATTCGCGCTTGTGCTGCTTCTATTCTTTCATCCCGTGCTTTATGATGCGCTTGTTTTGGACTGCGACTTTGCCAGCTTGTCAGAGCAGCACAGTCCAGACAGAAAACAATCAGGTTTAGGCCCATAACAGCAGCTCACCTGCTACTATCGTAGCCTTCGCTATCCGTGTCTTCGCAGACTTGATAATCATAGTGATCCATGCTGGAAACTGTTGGAGGGTGCTCACAACACGAAACGATTCGAGTACGCCGCAAGCCGATTTTGCACACAAACAACTGCAACTGCCATGCGTCTAGGTTTTTTTTTTTTTTTAATTTGGATTGGATTGGATTCCATTCGTGACGACTTCTTAGCTAAAGCGAAGCAAATTGTTGTTCGTGAAAACTTGTAATTCAACAACTTCATTAAAAATTTACTGGTGTGATTATGGTAAATAGCCACTTTTTTAATTTCTGTTCATGACTGATGTTTTTTTTTTCAGCAGCGTTTAACCAGTTTAACAGCGTTGACAGACCTCGCAGACTTACAGCAGATTTGCAGTTTCGCTCTCGCGTTTTCTCTTCTCGCCCTTCAGCTATGGTGGCTACTTCCGCACCAGAACCAGGGTTTGAGGTCGTGGAGCTGGCTAAAGGTATCTGAAGGCCTGTAGTGCCCGGAAAAAGTCTCTCTCAAGGCCGTCGTGCTCCCCGCTCCCAGCGACGGCTTGGTGGCGCTGCGTTAACAGGGTTACTCGCGTCGTCTGCTGCCGTCTGGTCGCGCGCTGGTACCCGTCTGCGTTTCGCATTCCATTGTGTTTGGGTTGAGGCGAGTGCCTGCTCAAAATGATTTTAGATGGTCTACTGTTATATGCCGCGCTGCAAGTGATATGAAATTTAAAAAAAACAGGACTATTGCTTCACGAAATCACCGCTGACGCCATTCTGAGTGTAAAGTGGCTCGTAGTGATTAAATCAGCAGTACGGACAGACTCCAACTTCTCTCGCTGCTGAAAAATCAAGGTGGGAAAGGAAAGGAAGGGACCTGAACATTAGTATTTAAATTATGCAGTGTATGGACAGCTTCAAGCTTGAGGTGAAAAAACTTAAGGACTACAGCCTGGCGGGAGACTTCGCCTACATAAAGGAAAGGGCTGTAGAGAAGCAGCCTTAATTCGGCCCTCATCCTGGTACACCAGGTCCGAAACTTCAGAAAGAAACGGCCAACTTGGTCTGTAAGGCATTTGTCAGCAAGAGCTTACGAGCACTTGACGGTTGAGATGGTTCTGAAACTCCTGTGCCGGAATGCCTTAGCGAGCCATATTGGAATCACAATTGGGGGAACAGGCTCCAACAAATTAATCAACGCTTGTCTTAAAGCCGATGTTCAAAACCTAAAGGCTCCACGGGAACTGGTGTGCTTTCTCGTTATTGATGAGACGAGGAAACAACAAAAACGGGGGTATCACAGACAACAAGACTCTGAAGAGTTGACATTCACTCAAAACATGAACATGGCTGCCCAGTGGCGGCCCAATTCAATGTTTTGCTTTCTTATAATAATTAACTGTTCACATCCTACAAAATACCTGCTACATACAGTATTGTGTGTTTTTATCGTGAAGACTCAAAAATTTCCCCGCCTCAACCGCTGGCTCATTTGCGGTGAAACTGCTCATAGAGCTTGGGTATTATGGTAACTTTTGTATCGTAGCAAGTTTGACAACAGTACTTACTCAGTTGAGCCGTGCATGATGCGAAAACGTAATCGTCTACGTAGAGATCGGTGAACCAAAACCCGCAGACGACGTTTTTTCGCTGAATGGAGGCGGTGGCGCCATCTGTTTTTGGTAGTAAAAAGCGTCACGACAAGGCCGGCGAGGCGAGCGTTGCAAAAAATATTCTTTGAAAGGTAAAGCCTCGTTAAATCAGTTAGTTGTTCTGATATTTTTTCGCTCAATTAGCCGAAAATGTTGTATGCGCTTCAGTTTAAGAAGACGAAACGGCCAGAACGGCATATTCAAAGGGCTCGCGCTTCTTGCAACTCTCGCCTCGGCGGTCTTGTCGTGACGCTTTCCACTGCCGAAAACAGATGGCGCCACTGCCGCCATTCAGCGAAAAAACGTTTGCGGGTTTTGATTTACCGATCTCTACGTAGACGATTACGTTTTCGCATCATGCACAGCTCAACTAAGTAAGTACCGTTGTCAAGCTTTATACGATACAAAAGTTACCATAATACGCAAGCTCTGTGTGCAGTTTCACCGCAAATGAGCCAACGGTTGAGGCGGGGAAATTTTTGAAAGTCTTCACGATAAAAACGCACAATACTGTACTTCTTTACTAGGGGATTGAGCGGCTCTCTACTTTACAGGGCATGTTCGGAAGAACTTTGCTAGAAGACCTCTTTCCAGGCAGCACCTGATGCCATGAAATTTCACAGCACCAAGTGTGAAACGAAACCTGTAAATAGATGCTTTACATGTGTTGAATGCGGTTCTTGCCATATGAATTGCTGGCATCTGTGAAAATAGTATCACAACACAACCATAGCATTATTATTTACTTAAAAGGGGTCACAACATATAAGAGCACTCTATGAGAATCGTTTATTTTCATTTGTTCTGCATAAACTGCTCATTTAACAATGCCCACGATTATGCAAGTTATGACGAGTAGGTGAGTCCATACAGCTACGACGGCCCCAAACTCCTCACTTCCAAGCAAGCTTATGACAATGACATTAATATTTTTGTAAATAACGAATCATTTTAAAAATTCTGCGCAATGAGGACATGACAACAGCGCTCGAACCTTTTATTTTCGTGGCCTAACTGCCTCCGGCCGTGTCGAATTCAGAACGATTCCGCCGCACAAATGCAATGCTGCGGCAAGCGGAAGTAGCAGACGACGCGGCTCTCGGCCATGTTTAAGTGGCGGTGCCTGGCGGTCAATCATTGTACTAATAACGACGATGCATGTCCTCCAAGATCGCCTAAACCGCGCCTTAAGTGATCTCGGAGGTCATGAATGGTTCAGCCCCTTGTTTTTTTTTCTGCCGGGCACCGAGCCAGCAGAAACAAATGCGCATGCGCTCTCCGGGATGCTGAGGTGGAAAGGATGAAAGGAGAGAGAGCGAACAAAACCGAACGGAGGAGCAAGCGGCCAGTGAATGGGGGTTATGGTGCTGGGTGCGGTGTGGGCGGTGTGCGCCTGCTTGAATTTCGCTGCGTGATCGAGAGACGGGCTCGTCGGCGCCTGTGCTCGCCATCGCCAGGCTGGATCCTCATTGCCGACGTGGTGCCGAGCTCGGCCGAAGGCACCGCATGGATCCGGCGCCGAAGCAACGCTTCTGGGGCGAGCTCTTCCCGACTCGCTTGAGTGCCGTCGTGTTCGTGGCTTACATCGGCTTCTTCGTTAACCAAGGCGAGTCGCGGTTTCGATCCTGATACGGCCGAGTTGCTCGTTCGTGCGTTTTGCGCGCGATTGTTTGGTGTTCGTGTGTGCAGCTTCGCGGCGCGTTCGTGTTTTGCGACGCATCGCGTTCGTTGTCAGCTGGCGTTTCTCCACTGCTCGTCTCCGCGGTGTTGTGTGTTGCTATGGCCAGGGTGCTGTTTGTGCAGATCGCTCGAACTCGTTAGTTTAGGATCCCGCTACCCAGAGGCGGCAGCGAAATAGAGGGAATTCCTCTTAGCCTGTATGCTTGACCCTGTAATGTGTTCATTTGCTTTCAATTCATCGATATCGTTGCAAAAGTTTGTTGATGTCGCACTTTACTTGTCGCTACGGAGCCGTCTATTTATTGTAGCAACTGAGTACTCTCCGGCTTAATAGCTTCAACTCGGAGAAGCCTGGAAACTGGCGACTGACGAATAGCTGACTGGTGACAAGTGACTGGTGTGAATCAGTCACCATCATTTGACTGATATGCACAAAACGGTGTATTTCATAGCAGGTCATCGATTTTGCGTTAGATGTGACCTGCCTCTGCAGAGAAAACCTAGCTAATGCACATACGGTTCCTTAGCGCACTGGGGCCCGGGAAATCCGGCACGCTACGTTGATAACATACGTCTGTGTAGCAAGCGTGATTCTAGACGTATTTTTGTTATATTGCCTTCGTGGAAGCCATTGTAGTAGGCACTTATCGAAGAAATGGGCAGGCTATTGCCAGGTCTCCTCGGGCGACACAAGCAAAGATAAGTATACATGTCTTGCGCTTGGATTGAGTGTTCGGCCAGCCATTGAAAACGTAACAGCTGGTACTTAGCTCTTTCTTTTGCGTCGTTACTTCGGGTGCACCTCTCTATACCTACTCTCTAGGCTCGCGAGTGTGATGATGAAAGACGCGGGCTATAGGTTAGGTTAGTTCAGGTTAGGTTATGAAAGCGCACGCATTTCCGCTATTTGAATGTAATAGCTGTTCCAGAATACTATGAAGCTGGGTGTGTTATTAGAAACGCATCGATCGGGCCCGAGTTCGTTGAAGTTTATTTTTAACGTAACTGTTAGTTGTAACCGAAGCAAGTATTGGCGGGAAGAGTTGTTCCTGATCTTTCACTACGTGGAAGTTGAATGATGGCTCTCATCGACTCGCGCAAAGTTTCGTGCAGAACTTTTCTAGCGTATATCATACCTCGTGTCCGTCCACTATATTTGTGGCATTGGCATATCATGTGAATGTAAGAGATAATTGCTGAACTGGGGTACTGGGGTACAGTACTGGGGTACTGCCAGTGGGGTTAAAAACAAAGGTATCGATGTCTGTGATTTATATATGCTTCCACAGATCAGTATATGGGCCTAGGAAACGGTTATTTTGTCTCTGAAAATCCATCTGTCTTTCCTCTGTGTCGATGAACACATTTATGCAATCAGCACCACCTAGATAACCCTACTGACGCGAGCAGCCTGCCATTGCCCCGCCTCATCTTAAATTACCAGATTTTTTTTTAAGCAAGTAATGGGGCCCTGGATGCATCCCTATGTATGGCTGATGTTCACAACGCTTTCTCTCTTGTTATGTGAGATTGTGTGTGATGTAATTTAGAAATTGTATACTGCTCCCGGCCTTCCATCCTAAACCCCTCAGATATATACCCACTGACTTTAAGCACTGCTGCAGGACAAAGTTCTCGCCCATTGGGCGAGTTTCTGCTTTGGCGAGCGTTGCAACGAATCCTTATTGCCTTGCGGGCAGGAAGTCGCGGCCACTTCAACAGAGAGAACAAAGGCCGTACTTCCTGGCACGCCTCGGCGACAGGATAAGATATATGCGGGGTCTCGGAGCACATGAATACCAAGTCAGAGCTGAGAGCGCAGACAATGGAGAAATAAGGCGAGTTGTATGAAGAATCCCGGCCTTGTTTCAGCCAAGGGTAGTCCTTGGTAAGTCTGTTACGGGTGCCGTTTCACGTCGCAATTAACGAAACGCAATGTACTCGCCTGCATGAAAGCAGTTTAGACAGCGCTTGAATGGGAGTTCGAAATGCTTGCTCGAAGGTGCAAATCCTGTGGTTATACTCTATGTATATAGTCTCAGAAGATGGATCACAGTTAGAGTATTAATTGATTACTTTCGTAAATGCAGTCATAAGCGGATTTCATGTGGTCGAGTGAATGCTCAGACAACGACAAGTACTAGCTGTCTGTCATGTCCCTGTATATGCTGTCGGGCATTGTTCTCCGGGAGCAAAATGGCCAACCACTTAGCTCGAACTGCACAACTATACTGTACAGTTTAACCTCGTTATACCGAAGTTGAAGGGGTCCGGTGATTACTTCGTTATAGCCGTAGCTTCGTTACAGCCCGTGTTCGCAGAGCTTCCGAGGGGAATCGTCATTCGTTCGTTATATCCATTATTTCGTTGTAAAGAGTTTGGACTGTATATACTCTCTGACTGCTACCAGTACTACACTAGCTCATCGTCGTTGCCACCCGAATTGAGTCCACCAGAGAACAATTGTCTCTCCTAATCATTCTTGTCTTGTGCCAGCTGTTGCCACGTTATTGCGGAAAATCTCACGAGCTCTTTAGTGCACTTGGCTCTGAGTTTTCCTGAATTACGTTACCCTTCTCATGACACCCGCACCGACTGCTACACGTTTCGCCTGTTGTAAACTGTTGTTCGTGTTCCGAACTGTTAACTGGCTTTGCTTTTTGTTGCATTGCCGAATTATATGGACAGTGGACTGGAAATTCCAGCACGTTCGCTGTTATAACAAGGCTTCTATCGCGACTCTATAGACGAGACGTGGAATTAAGGTGGCTGCAGCTGCGCGAATGGGTACATGCGTGGAACAAAATCGCGTGAAGCCTTTGTTCTGTCAAACTGCATATATGTTCGACCATATATCCGATGCGATCGCGATGACGCGGGCTCGCTGGCGTCACTTTCCATTGTTTTAACGAACCGCGCTGGTAGGACGTGTGCAGGCATCTGTTGCAGGGACGCTCCGAACAGAAAGGAGTAAAAATAAAGGGAGTAATATGTCCTTAAGCACACTGCCTTGTGAAAGGCGCTAGAGGTCAGCTTACGCCCTTTTTACTCCCTTATTAGCGTATTCGTGTTTAGAGTGCAGGCATCAGTTGCAGGGGCGGTTTGGAGTTTGGGACGCGTAGTGCAGGATGTGTCGCCGCCACACCGCGGTGCACCGCAAACCTCCGTTTGTACCAGAGCGCAGATACTTCCGCGGGACATCCATGGGATGTCTAGAAACGAACATTTTGGCGTTTGTGGGACGTCCGTGCAGAAGTCCAGCACAGGAGGAACGGGGAAAAAGAATAGACTAGTGCGAACATAGCGCTTAGTTTTTCAGTTTGAAATCGAAGCAGCGCTTAATTTATTCCGCAGGGTCAGGTACAGTGGGGAAAAATCAATAAAATGGCGTGACGTTGCTCAAACATTTATGTATCATAATTCCTAACCGGTCCACTCCCGGTAACGTACCTGTTTGCTTGAATGTTTGAAAGCTTCGGCATTTTCGCTCAGAAACCATGACCGTTGGATCTTGGTGTTGAACCAAGCCATCTGCGGTGGACAGACGGTGGGCCTATAGCTCAGTGCGTATGTGTGCTTCGTCGCGCTGGAGACGTCAGTTTGCGTCACCCGCTACCAGACATTTTTTCTTTAAGTTGCCGCGCGGCGTGACCTGTGCTTACGTCTCGGCGTTGTTGTACGTATTTACCGGGTCGCACGTCACGCCATGGTTCTGAACGCACCGACTTGGCGTACTGATTTCTGCAAAAATCAATACGCGCATTCAATGGCAGCAACTGGCTGTTTTCTGCTTTTAATTTTCTGTACTGACAGACCCAGTGATGCGCTGCCGTGGTGGCGCAGTGGTTATGGTGCTCGGCTGCTGACCAGAAAGACACGGGTTCGATCCCGGCGGCGGTCGCATTTCGATGGAGACGAAATTCCAGAGGCCCGTGTACTGTGCGATGTTAGTGCTCATTAAAGAACCCCGGGTGGTCGAAATTTCCGGAGCCCTTCACTACAGGTGTCCCTCATAGCCTGAGTCGTTTTGGGGCGTTAAACCCCCATGAACCATTCTTCTCTTGTGCCAGCCGATGCCAAGTTATTGCGGAAATTTTCACGAACTCTTTATACTGCATGTGAGATCTGAGTCTGCAAGGAATTGCGTTATCCTTCTCATTACACCCACACCGACTGCTACACTTTTTGCCTGTTGTAAGCTATTGTTCGTGTTCCGGACTGTTAACCGACTTTGCCTGTTGTCGCATTACCGAATTATACACGGCGTGGTGAACGCCTTACAATGGACTGGAAAGCATCCTTGCTAACAGCAAAGCCTCTATCGCGGCTCTACGAGACCTGAAGGGTGGCTGGCTGCGCGAATGGGTACATGCGTGGAACAAAATCGCGTGAAGCCTTTGTTCTGTCACGTTGCATATATATTCAACCATATATCCGATGCGATGACGCGGGCTCGCTGGCGTCACTTTCCATTGTTTTAAGAACCGCGCTGGTAGGACGTGTGCAGGCATCTGTTGCAGGGACACTCCGAACAGAAAGGAGTAAAAATAAAGGGAGTAATCTGTCCTCACGCGCACTCCCTTGTGAAAGGCGCTAGAGGTCAGCTTACGCCCTTTTTACTCCCTTATTAGCGTATTCGTGTTTAGAGTGCAGGCATCAGTTGCAGGGGCGGTTTGGAGTTTGGGACGCGCAGTGCAGGATGTGTCGCCGCCACACCGCGGTGCACCCCAAACCTCCGTTTGTACCAGAGCGCAGATACTTCCGCGGGACATCCATGGGATGTCTAGAAACGAACATTTTGGCGTTTGTGGGACGTCCGTGCAGAAGTCCAGCACAAAGAGTGTGGTGGAGCTGCCATAAAAAAAACGTAAACCAATGAGCTCCTGCCTGTACCACTAAAGTATCACAGGCTTAACCCAATCGTAATATAAATGAAAAGGCCCGAAGGCAATGTTGGGCTTTTGCCACCCGAAGGTGGGAAAATAAAAAAAATGGGGTAATGCTACTAAGCGACCCACAGCCGGGGGAGCGGGCCCGGGGAGACTCCCCTGATCTCCCCTGGGACGTAGCGGAGGGGGTAGGACATAGGTTGTGGGAATGGGACTGAGGGAAGGGTTATGGGTAATGTGATGGGAATGGGGACAGCGAGATGTTGACCCTCATTTTATCATCGCTCGACTCCTGTCTGGCCAGGACAGGGAGGGCGTCGATGTTCTCCAATGGTGCGGCTCCACTCACGGGATGCCCGACCACCCAACGACGCAATAGCTCCGACTCGGAGACAGGGAATCCTAACCCGGGGCAGCTGCCTCGGGCTCCTCCACGACTTTCAGGGGTCCGGTTCGGACTTGCATTACGCTCCCAGCTACTAACCGTCGAGTGTTTTTCGCGGCTTTTCAGACTCCGGAAGTATGTGTGGTGTGATCCGGCCAATAGAGACTGGGTCGTCAGCCTATCGGCACGCAGCCCTCGGCACCATGACCCACACCTCAGTGGGGACCCACCTGTGCTTCCAACCAACCAACCATGCACTTATTTCCTCCCCTGGCTTGCTCCACACCTACTGAGGAGGGAGTGTTCAGGGCCGGGCTGACCGGGCCACAAACCAAGAACCTGGCCGAGGGTGAGATAACCCGGGCCTACTCCACCGGTACTCCGCAACATCGACGGTTTTTGCATCGGTCCTACTAAGGTCCCCCTTACCTCGGCGTCCCGCGCTCTAGCCTCACGGCCCCGCGGTCAGCCATCCCTGGCTGCTTCCCCGAGGACATCGCTCCCAAGGAGCCCTTCTGCTGGAAACCCCCGCGCGGACCTGGCCTCTCCGTGGCCAGAAACCGACGCGCCAGCCGGTAGCCACGCACGCCCCCGCGTGCAGAGGCTTTTTGATTTTCGAGCAGTTTTTGAGTCCAATTCCGTGAGTCCAACCTGATTGTGAAACCAGGCCTGCCTCCGCACAGGCATCGGACCTCACGTGCGCGACTGGCCCACTCAGTCGCTTGGGAGTCGCTGCCACTCCCATGGGGTTTTGCATCCCCAGAGGACGGGCCCCGGCCAGCCCATCCCCACCGCTGTGCGTTGCACCGGAACAAAGCCTAGTAGCCGAAACTACACCGGCCCGTATCCGGTGGCAGGGGGGGGCCACGGGCAGGCCGCACAGTCGGATTTCCCCCCCAGAAGTCCAGCACAGAAGGAACGGAGAAAAAGAATAGACTGGTGCGAACATAGCGCTTACTTTTTCAGTTTGAAATCGAAGCAGCGCTTAATTTATTCCGCAGGGTCAGGTACAGTGAGGAAAAATCAATAAAATGGCGTGACGTTGCTCAAACATTTATGTATCATAATTCCTAACCGGTCCACTCCCGGTAACGTACCTGTTTACTTGAACGTTTGAAACCTTCGGCACTTTCGGTCCGAAACCATGACCGTTGGAAATTGGCATTGAACCAACTACTTGCTGCAGAGACGGTTGTTCCAACTATTTCTGTGCCTACGCATATTTTTTAGGTTGCATGTAACAAATCTCCTTAGACTAAATTAGATTTGTTTGTATAGGGTGCTGTACACTACCAGCAGGACAGGGTCATTTGGAAATCTGTGGGGAAGACCGTTTGACCTACGGTGGACGTAAACCCGGATGATGATGCAGTCAATCTGCACGCGTGCCGCGGTGGCTCAGTGGTTATGACGTTCGGCTGCTGACCAGAAAGACACGGGTTCGATCCCGGCTGCGGCGGCGGTCGAATTATCGATGCAGGCGAAATTCTAGAGGCCCTTGTACTGTGCGATGTCAGTGCACGTGAAAGAACCACAGGTTGTCGAAATTTCCGGAGCCCTTCACTACGGCGTCCCTCATAGCCTGAATCGCTTTGGGACGTTAAACCCAATAGACAAACAACACCCAGTGATGCTTGTTCGGGATGTCATTCGTGATGTGAAGAAATGGCGCTATGTCATGATTCATGATGAGTGGCTGCGTAGTCGCTCATCGTTGGCCAGTTCAGCACAACGCAGTGCTTTTTTGAAATTGGTTTTTTGGGAAAGGTAATGGCGCAGTGTCTGTCTCATATATCGTTGGACACCTGAACCGCGTCGTAGGGGAAGGGGATAAGGGAGGGAGTGAAAGAAAGGAAGAAAGGGGAGCCGTAGTGGATGGCTCCGGAATAATTTCGGCCACCTGGGGATCTTTAACGTGCACTGACATCGCACAGCACACGGGCGCCTTAGCGTTTCGCCTCCATCGAAACGCGGCCGCCGCGGTCGGGTTCGAACCAGGGTACTCCGGATCAGCAGCCGAGCGCTCTGACCACTGAGCCACCGCGGTGGGCTTTTTTAAAATCATGGTTTTGGTTTCTGAAACCATCGAGCCCAGCGTGATCGACAGCAAGTTGACGACGAAGCTCAGTGAGCAGCGAGGATTTCTTTAGGAAGAACTAATGCTGCTAATACTTTCGTGTCGCGGTGCAATTTACACACCTGGAGGGGGATGGAACTTACCTGCTTTTTGTGATACCTAAGTGCTGCCATCTATCGATATAAAAGGTTGAAATCTGAGTTTCCTTTCAGAAGTGGTCGAAATTATTCCCGAGCCCTCCAATACGGCACCTATTTCTTCCTTTCTTCTTTCACTCCCTCCTTTACCCCTTCCCTTACTGCGCGGTTCAGGTGTCCAACGATATATGAGACAGATACTGCGTCATTTCCTTTCCCAAAAACCAATTATTACTATTATTATTATTCCTTCCATGAAGCTGGTGAGCCCTGTGACCGTCGGACGCTCCACCACTGTAGCTGGCGGTATCTTGCTCGATGTTTGTCTTTTGGACATCGAATTGGCGAAACCGCGCGCTTCGGAAAGTTGTGAAATGATAGTGTCTCTTGCTTCTTCGCGAGCTCTGCACTCTGTTTCGATGATAGCAGTCACTTTTGCGTCATTCCAAGTAGAACAAACAGTACGTTCCACCTTTTAGCCTCTGTGTCTTTATCATGTTTTCTTGAGGTGCTCCGCAGTGCTGACTAAAATTCGCCTCTCTCGCGGCTCTGTAGAAGTATTGGCGGAGCAGCTGAACATTTCTTTAAAAAATTTCTGACCCGTAGTTTAGCGCCACCTTACTTTTCGAGTCAAGGCCCTCGGAATCAGGGTCTCGATCCTTCACCTCGCACAAGGCCACGCAAGCCTCATATCGCTCGAGCTATAAGGTGTGACACAGCGATAGTTTTTGGTTACTGTTGTTGCAGTGGTCGTCGTAGTGTTCCCGTGGCCAAGTTGCCGCGGAGCCTAAAATCCCCTAAAATCTCCGTATCATCACGAAGAGACTGGTCCTTTCCGTACACTGACACCGCACAGCAAACGGGCGCCTTATGGAGGCAAAACGCTAAGGCGCCCGTGTGCTGTGCGATGTCAGTGCACGTTAAAGATCCCCAGGTGGTCGAAATCATTCCGGAGCCCTCCACTACGGCACCTCTTTCTTCCTTTCTTCTTTCACGTCCTACTTTATCCCTTCCCTTACGGCGCGGTTCAGGTGTCCAACGAGATGAGACAGATACTGCGCCATTTCCTTTCCCCGAAAACCAATTATTATTATTAATAGCTCTCCCTAGTCGTCGCCAACTTCCTCACCATACTGGGGTGTGCACATGGCTACATACCCGCCACGGTGGCTCAGTGGTTAAGGCGCTCGTACTGAGCCGGAATACCCGGGTTCGAACCCGACCGCGACGGCCGTGTTTTGGTGGAGGCGCAACGCAAAAAGGCGCCCGTATGCCAAGCGATGTCAGTGCACGTTAAAGATCCCCAGGTGGTCGAAATTATCCGGAGCCTTCCACTACGGCACCTCTTTCTTCCTCTCTTCTCTCACTCCTTCCTTTATCCCTTCCCTTACGGTTTCCTCACTGGTTAGATCTGATAAAATTTATATGAAAAGGTGCCGCTGCTGCATTTTCTGCATCTGATTTGTTTTACCTTAATGAGGATCAGTGCCACAAGAGCATCATGCATACCCATAACTACCCCTCCCCTACCCCGCCTCCTTCCTAAACCCTACTCCGCGCCACCTCACTATATCGATATCCTGGCGTCGTCGTCGCTGCCTGGCGGTAGCACCTGTTGGCATCAGTCCAAAGAGCAGGTGCTTTGACGCCTCTGTGCACGGTTTCGTCTCCTGTAATTAACGTCGCGCGAGCAGAGAGTGGCATTAGACAGCGTTCGTTTTCTGTGGGGTGCCAAACAAAACCCTCGACGTAACGTTACACGGAGGGCTCCGGATTAATTTCGTCCACGCGATGTTCTTTTACCATGCACTTACATGTCTCACAGCGCTCGAGCGCCTTTTGATGTTCTTTTACCATGCACTTGCATGTCTCACAGCGCTCGGGCGCCTTTTGATGTTCTTTTACCATGCCCTTGCATGTCTCACAGCGCTCGGGCGCCTTTTGCGTTTCGCCCCCATCGAAACGCGGCTGCTATGGCCGGGATTCTGTCTCGCATGTGTGGGCAGCTGAGCCAACGCGGCAAAAAAGCACTAAACACCGAAAGAAAAAAAAACAGCGACACGCCATACATTGCAAGTTCTTTTTCGTTTCATGGTGGGAGAGCACAAAGTGGTTTTCTGCCTCGGCTTGTCGCGTATTTTTTTTTTTTTTTGCAAATAACTTTCTCGCCGACGTCAACTCTCCCCCCCCCGCTCTCCACCCCATAAACTGCCATCAGAACTACTGCCTCTGTCCGTATTCGTCGCTATGGTGTCGCGCATTGTATGCAACACCTGGCGAAGATCGTGAACTCCGTATTCCGTGCAAGTGCGTGTGCGTGAGATCTGTATAGGCCTCGTATTCGAGCAGCTGCAGTCTCGCGTCCTTTTGACGCAAAAGTCGGCAGCCGGGTCGGGTCGTTCACCGGAACGCCACGGCAAGGGTTGGGAAAAGTAGTTCGCCTGGCAGATGGGGTGGGGAAGAGGGTCAACGCCGGAGGAAACCATCTGGTTTCTAGATGTCCCAGCAGAGGTGCCAGTTGGCGCACACGCAGAAAAAAAGTAGAGAGACAAAACAATGTAACGGCGGCCTTGTTGTGAATAACCATGGAGGAAGACAGAATCCACGAGAGGCCGTTACGCCACATTTTTTTTTTTAAGCCAGAGGTAAAGGCTCTCTCTCCCTCTCCCTCCCCAACCCCAGATTGGCCGTCGTCTGAGCGCGCGTGCGCAACATACAATGCAGCAGACGACGCCGCTGCACCCATCGTTACTATTGGCTGCGCCGTCGGCCAATGACTTCCGGTAGTTCTTGCGGAAGCGTGTGACTTCCGGTACATTTTTCTGGCGCGCAGCTCGGACAGCCGAGGGCCTCCCCTGCCTAGCTTTCGTTATTCCTGCATGTGAATAACATGGAATAAGAGAAGCCTCGATGTTCAGTTTCGGTGCATACGGTGGTGAGAACTACGCCATTTTGTTTCGCGCGCTGAACTTTTGCGGCGACGCAGTTTTATTAAGAAATGCTGCGTTTTCGGCTATCTGGGCCCCGAGATCGTCCAATACGGCTCCCATTTATATAGCATGGAAGTCGCATACTTCAGGCAGTCACTCACCAGCTCCATCTCTGAACAATCCTTGGGAAACAAAATGGCGTCTCCAGACGGAACAACTGGTGCCTGAGCGGATGGGCGTTCATGGGCGCATTATATATTTTGCGCCCTTATGGGCGCGTCGTGCCGCACGTGGTTTTCACCTCCTACATGTCTCAGCCGTTGCTTATCTACTGGCCGTGTGTCTGCATAACTCGTGATGCCGGAAAGCGTATGGTGAGATGAACAACGCACTTCAGGTGTTTGACAGCGTTGAAGGTAAGCGGGGTAATTAAAGGGACACCATTGGGGCTCCCATCCATCGCGTGAACTGCACAGCTCGTGACGTGTACTAACGCCTGCGTTGTCTTTGTGCTGGTTATCGCTTAGTCACGTTGACGCCGCCGTTAGATAAGCCAGCGAGCGAGCTGAGCTGAACAGACTCCGAAAGTGTTTACTGTTGGGATATAGTTGGTGGTCTCATAACTCATTCATCTATCTCATTTAGCGCAGAGGGGAGAACAACAGAAAGCGCCCCCCTTCGCTCTTCTTTTCTGGATGAGGTGAATGCGTTACCGAACAGACTGTTTCTGTCACAGTGACTATATAGAGACACGTGTGCCGACTTTTCGGTAGCCGGTATGGAACTCTAAATGGCGTTTAATGGGGCGATGTTTCATATACCACGGTCAGTAGCTCTGCAGGGTGGAGTGTATACGGTTGTGCTGAAACTGCGTGCGCTTTCGGGATACTTTTCTTGCGTTCTGATTTATTATGAGCTATACTGTCGTCACTTGGAAGCTCTGCAAAAATGCAGAGCTGTGTGTAGATAGCGTGTCAGGCAGAAAGTCACAACTTCAGCGCTGGACAAAGTGCCTGTATAAGAGCATAGTTATTATTATTATTATTATTATTATTATTATTATTATTATTATTATTATTATTATTATTATTATTATTATTAGTAGTAGTAGTAGTAGTAGTATTAGTAGTAATCGCTGTGCAGTCTTCTTCAAAGGTACATAGACTACTTCTCGGACAGCCGGAGTCGTCACTACCATGGTGTGCGCTGCGGAAACTTGCGTTCTGGGTTTGCTTTGACTTTCTGTACGAAAGCCCTTTGAAAGTCCGTTGAAGTTTTGTCATCGCCTCTGACCTGAAATGGGATAATCATGTAGAATATATATCGTCAAAAGCACTTTCCGCACTCTTTTCTCTTAAGCGATCTATACCATCTGCATCTCCCGACACCAAGCTACTGGCATACCGTTCTCTCGTCCTTCCTGTGCTTGAGTACAACATCCTGTGCTGGTCTCCGCACACACAGAAATGCATAAATAAGGTAGAAAGCGTGCAGCGGAAAGCAGTAAGGTTTATTTTTAACAAATATCAACGTAACGACTCCCCAACTGAACTCTTAAACAAGGCAAATCTCTCCACTATTAGTAACTGTGCCCGAATCTCACGCCTTAAATTCATCTTTCTCCTCTTAAACGGTGCACTAAAAATAGATTCTGACCACGGAGTTCCCGGGTTCGAACCCGACCGCGGCGGCTGCGTTTTTATGGAGGAAAAACGCTAAGGCGCCCGTGTGCTGTGCGATGTCAGTGCACGTTAAAGATCCCCAGGTGGTCGAAATTATTCCGGAGCCCTCCACTACGACACCTCTAATTCTTCCTTTCTTCTTTCACTCCCTCCTTTATCCCTTCCCTTACGGCGCGGTTCGGGTGTCCAACGATATATGAGACAGATACTGCGCCATTTCCTTTCCCCAAAAACCAATTATTATTATTATTACTCTACTTAGTTCCTTCACCAAAACGCAACACCAGAACGAAACATTCACTGCACTTGACAGAGTATACGTTTAATACTGACACCTTTCGTTATTCATTTTTTCCGCAAGCGATCAGGGAAGGGAATATGTTACCTGGAAATGTTAATTCTGAATCTTTGAGCAGTTTTCTTTGTAACCTGTCATAATGGGTTTTTTTTTTGAACTTTTAGTGAAGCATTGCACGTGCTTTTGTGTTGCTTAATATTGCGTCATGTATTTTGAAGCCGTCTCATGATTATTCATGTTACAATGTTATATCAGTTGTATGAACCTTCTTTGTGATTTTTTTCTTTTGTGACGTACCTGAAAAGAAAACAAACTTGTTCCCATTCCTGCAACAGCCTCGAAAGAGGCTAGCAGTATGTTCCAAATAAATTAAAAAAAAGTTTCGATACGCTTTTCCACCTGAGCTATGACAGTGCCCGTGTGCCGCATAGCTAGTTTACAGAATTAGGGGAATTTATTTGCTTGCGATATTTAGTTATTCACCCCCCCCCCCCCCTGGCCCTCGGGAAAACCGGTTTTCTGGGCTGTGGGAAGAACTCTTTCCCGTACTGCGAGCGCAGTTCAGTGCCCCATATGGCGGCGCCCGGGGACCTGTTAGGGAAAAGGTCTTATTTTGCCCTCTTCCAAGTCTTACGCGTGCCAGGGTAATAGTAGAAGCTCCACTGTGGTCCTACCATGCAGTTGACGCCTGCATTCACTCGCGGGCGAAGGAGTTATCGACACGCCTCCTGTCTGGACTGTCCGAAACCGGTTCCACCGCCACGTCCACCTAAAGTCCCTTCGTGAGCTTTTCTAGGGGCTTTACTTCCACCGTGCTAGTAGACGCTTGTGCTAGCGCGAGATGCTCAGTGCAGTCCAGTGAACAATATATATCGCAGCCCTCAGGGAGCCCTTATTGCAAAGATCTAAACGTAGTTGCTATATGGTTTATGAGGGTTTGACGTCCCAAAGCGACTCTGGCTATGAGGGACGCCGTAGTGAAGGGCTCCGGAAATTTCGACCACCGGGGGTTCTTTTACGCGTACTAACGTCACACAGTACACGGGCCTCTAGAATTTCGCCTCCATCGAAATTCGACAGCCGCGGCCGGAACCGAACCCGCGTCTTTCGGGTCATCAGCCGAGAGCGCCACTGAGTCACCGCGGCGGCCTATATACGTGATTTTTGGAGAAGACAGTAGGTGCTCATCGAGGCCGGGAGTAAGGCATTGACATCTTTGCCTGCAACAACTTCCCTCTTACGCGAGCCCACTTTCTAAAGAGCGCGACTACTCAAGACCCTGCCTGTGTCGGAGTCGAACCACCAACCCTGTCACGGGCCGTAGGAAAGCTTGCTGCGAGTTCCTGCCATGCGCCCGGTGCGCGGGTGCTTACCAGGCGGGGAAAAAGACTTTCGCTCGAGGCCTGCTGAGACAGGCGGAGCCCATGCTGCGGTGTGCAGCATCCGCGTACCCTTATCGCCCTGGTCACACGATCGGGCGAGCGTGCCTTGCGGAGAATAGAATGGACGAAGCAGAAAGAGCGATAACGGCGGTGTGAGAGGAAATCGTACATCTGTTGGCGAACACTGGTGCGTATAAAGGACTCGCCTGTATTTTATGAGAGCGCCCTTAGAAGCTATAGATGGCGATGCGCGCGGTCGGTCGTACGATTCCATGGCTATTGCGTTCTCTGTGACGCTGGCCTGATAAGGCGCGGGAGGAAGTGGTTTGGTTTTCGCCGAACTTGCAGCAGTGTTACGGCGCTCTTCGGAAGCTTGAGCCTTTTTGTTCCTTTTTAGTGGTTGTTCTTTCGCTGTTTGGTGCCCCTCGGTGCTTGTAACCATAGGGTTCCTCAATATTAAGTAGTGAAAGCAGACGGCGCTACACTTTATCCACCGTGCACCCCTTACAAAAATGGTCTATAGACTTCGTATAGACTCTATTACCTTCCTGTGGATGTTTCTTTTTTTCTATTCATAGTCTATAGACTGTCTATAGGATTTGTATTGTCTATATAGTGTTAATATATATATATATGCAAACCGCGAACCATCAGTGATTGGAACAGCTTACCAGCTTCGTGTGTACGGTCTCTTGATCTGATAAGTGAATATTGTTAGTTTTTTTCTGCTTGTTGTTTTAGCTTGTTTTTTGCCTTTTCATGTCATTTCCCGCTGCTCGTTTTCCGTTTGCACTTTGGTATTTTTGCTCAATTTGTGATCTGTTTATGTAATCCACTCCTGCTTGGGCCTCACGGCCTGCAGTATGTCATAAATAAATAAATAAGTAAATAAAATACGGTGTCTGTCACCTGCCTGTAAAAAGTTATACATGTAGTCTAACGTGCGACGGAATACCGTCTGGTCAGGATGAAGCATAATAACAGGGTGAAGTTTGGGTCACTGGCCAAGTCAAAAACAAACGAAAATACTTTGAACAGGAATCAAGGCTCCCTTCATCATATCTACGCAAAAAGATTAGGAACAATCCTGAAGACTATATAATCCCGCCTTCTTCTTTGACAATCTTATTGTGAACAAGGGTCCCGTACGGGACCCGAAACGTCATTTTCGTTTGTTTTTGACTTGGTCAGTGACCCAAACTTCACCCTGTTAAAAAGTTATACACCAGGCCCGCCCAACTGCTGTCGGCATAGTCCCTTTTTGCACTCTTATATCTAATCTCACTCACCAGTATACTGTATGTCTTCCGCGCGTGTGTGTGCAGGCATCCTGGTGACGGCCACCAAGAACTCCCAGGACCGCTACGACTACAGTGTCACCGCAGTGGTTATGCTCACCGAGCTGTGCAAGCTGTTCGCCGCCACTCTGCTCTACCTCAGGGAGTGAGTGTCTGCCGCCGGCTTCGCGGAGCTCATTCCGCCCGAAACAAAAGTTTGAGGACGCTTAAGCTTCGCCTTTAAGAGCAGGACGCGACAGCGTGTTGCAGCATTGCCAAGGAATCCACGGAACGCCGTCGTCCTTCGGTGCGACCCGTTGCGCGGACAATTTAAGGAAAGGAAACATATCTTGGTGGACACCCGAACCGCGCCGTAAGGCAAGGAAAATGAAAACAAAATGTTTTAACGAAAGGAAAGGACGCCTGTCGCACATATCTCGGTGGACACCCGAACCGGGCCGTAAGGGAAGGAAATTGAAATGAAATTTGCTTTTAAGGAAAGGAAATGACGCCTGTCTCACAATTCTCGCTGGACACCCGTACCGCGCCGTAAGGGGAAGGAAAATCCCTTCCCTTCGGCGCGGTTCAGGTGTCCACCGAGATGCGCCATTTTTCGCTCACGGCCAAAGACGCCGACGACACCGGCTTTTCTGCGACACGAGCTGTCGCGTTAAAAACGGCCGCTGAAAAGTAGTTTCCATGGGCTTACACGGGCGCCTTAGCGTTTTTATGGAGGAAAAACGCTAAGGCGCCCGTGTGCTGTGCGATGTCAGTGCACGTTAAAGATTCCCAGGTGGTCGAAATTATTCCGGAGCCCTCCACTACGGCATCTCTCTCTTCCTTTCTTCTTTCACTCCCTCCTTTATCCCTTCCCTTACGGCGTGGTTCAGGTGTCCAACGATATATGAGACAGATACTGCGCCATTTCCTTTCCCCCAAAACCAATTATTATTATTATTCTTATTGTGGAGGGCAGACTGCAACAAAATAAAGAGTTACTGATTTGAGTGACGCGGCAAGCTCTTTTGGCGCACTTATTACCACCGGGCAATTAATGGCAAACAATTATGAAACAGGTGAAGTCGGGCTATCCAGCATCAAGGAGCAAGGTTATAGACAGATCAAGCTGATTGAGCCTTCAAATTTTAGAGGCGTAAATGCACCGCCCTTTCTATGCTTCATATATATCCATGGCGGTCAGTACATTGCAGTAACGCTGCTGGCATGGGATCATGAGACAAGGCGGAAATTCGTCGAAATTGCTCCGTCAGCCAAACTCGCAAGATGTCACGCGCCTCGGCACATCGGCATGCACCGCGCGTCGGCCGCGATCGTCGCTTGTATATAGTCACGCTTTTTTGTAGAACCGTCAAGGCCTTCGCGGTAGACGGTCTTACCCGCATACGTTAAGAGACGAATGAAAACAATAAATAGGCGAGAGCATGCGTAACGAGTTTCCGGCTGTCAGTCAAGGAAGGTATACCGTAAGTTCCGGTATACGGTCCGCCGGCTGTACACGCGTTTATAAAAGTAAAAAAAGTTTGCCTTTGCGTACTGTTTACGGGTGCGGACCGGCGTTTTGTTTTTCAACATCGCCACGTGCCGAACACTATTTTTTGTACCGGATGCGTACGATCTTCTATTTTTTTTTTGCATTCAAAATTGAGTTCCTGCGGACTACATGCCGGGACGCGAACAGGAGAAGATTGCTTCCTGCTTTTCGCGTCCGTAGTCTCTGTTTTTTTCGTCCCATTTCTCTCAAAATTAGCGCCTTCCAGTTCTCGGCACAGGATTGAAGGACATTCCCAAATTATAGCCGTTATTGTACACGTTATTTGCTATAGCGGGAGCTTCACTACAGGCGGAGTATATCCAAAACTTCACTCAGTCGGCAGGACTGGTTCAAAAGCTGAAGAGAATGTTCTTTTTTTTTTAAACTCACCTAGCGCGAACGGCCTGTGAGGATGCCTACATTGATAGCATTCCGCTTGCAAAGCTTTCTTTGCAAACTCCATGCGTTTTATCGACCAGCTGCGTAAACACAGCATTCAACTGTGGCTAGCCTTTGAGTCGACAACACTCCACTTGAATTTTTTAATCGTCTAATTGTCTCATTAATTGGCTCATAAATTAACCTTCGAACCTTTGTACACACTTGAAAGCCCTTTGGCTGAAAAATCGCACACAGCTTCACAAATATGCCTACAATTTGCTATTCTCTTCGCTTTACATGGCTTCGATACTCGCGGAGTTTAGTGCTACTTGCGCGGTGGTACCTCAATACATAATTCGCCTTCCCCGCTGTCTTGCTTTGCTTACTGATTGCCACATGTCGTGCGAAAAGCCGCATCTCGAAAGCACACCGTGTCGAGTTGTTTTATTCTAATTCTTAACCGATTACGCAATAGCGCGTGTAGGGGGGGAGGCGTCATAGGGGAAGGTCTCAGCCCTCCTGTAGCGAAGCGCGTTGCACGTCATTGCTTTAATATTCTGTTCTTCTGCGTGTACATGTCAGTGTACTCGAATGGGGGGGGGGGGGTGTTAAGGTGGAAGGGTCGAAAGTAGGCCTCGACCTGTGTCTATGCACCCGTGTGCAGACTTTTTCCGCTGAATCCTGTACCAATGACGCCTTGTTTGACGCTGCCTGTGGAGACAAGGCATGAGGCACGTATTACCTTTCACAAGAGAATCGTGACAAGCTATGCACGTGCAAGCAAGCAGCTTTCGTGGAGAAAGCGGGGGGGGGGGGGGGGGGGAGGAAGACTGACTCGCACTCGCGGTATAGGTAGAAAACCGACGGCCGTAGGGGACGCCTTTGGAGGGACACAAGACAGGATGGAGGCCGCCGCCATCTCATCTCTCTCCACTCTCTGCGTGCGTGCTTCGCGGCCTTCTTTCGCGGCATTGCGGAAATGCGGACCCCGTTGTGTTCGCTGTCCGCACCGCTGATGGACGTGCGTGCGCTTGTGCGGACACGCCATTCGGACGCGTATGCGTGTGTATCAAGGAGGGGGGCCTCTCACGACCATTTGACGGGCATGACGTCATAAGCACCGCTTTCGCGCGCTTTTTTCTCCCAGCGAGAGAGGGAGAGAGAGAGAGAGTAGGGGAGGAGGGAATTGAGGTGGCGCCAAACAGCGCGCTGCCCTGTTCGCCTGAGACTCGAGGTCTGACACAGAGGCTCTTCTGGTCGGGTTGTTGTCCTCGCTTGAATCCGTGCTGCATACGTCGACGTTACTGATAACGTTACTTGTAGAACCTAGTAACGTTGGTAAATAATTCTGGTGCACTTTAACTTTGGTATACGTGTTGTGGTGGATAGAGTCACTGGATTGTCTTGGCCGGAGCCGCGACCCAATCGTCATGGAAATGACGGAAGGACGGCATTCGTTCGCTTTGTCGGGGACAGCGAAATAATGCGCGCCAAGTATTGATCTGAAATTTATGTAGCAGTTTGCTTAATAACGTAGTAATTCACGTGATTATGCATTAGTAATGTAATCATTAATGCAATGCTATAACGAAAAAATAGTATGCGATTGTAGTGCATTAATGTAATGCATCAAAAATTATAATAATGAATAGTGCAAAGAGCTGCCTATCAGAGAACGTGGAGACGGTGTGCGCGGGGTTGCGGCCGCCTCCTTTGGCTATGCATTGTGGTCTACGGGAGCAGTATATTGCCTCTATATCGGCATGCATGTATGTGCGCCTAAACAAGCGCTGTCGGGTCGAGTTTAACACACGACTGTGGTTTTGTCGGGTTCAGTGGCGCACGGGTGACTGCGAAAACTGTTGCGGATTTCGACTTATTAATTCGATAGCATTAGCTTCCCCATCCGCAAAAAAAAGAAATAATTAAAATAGTGGCGTGTGTCACGGAATCCGCTGATGGGCCGGGAGGGGTCGCGTGACCTTGTGACGCCATCGCAACCTACCCACCGCGGCAGGTGACAACCAGCCCACCGGATTGAGAGGTCCCGTGACCTTGTGACGTCATCACAAGCTGTTCACCGTGGCAGCTGGGAATTGAACTAATGATTGGTGCAGAGAGGTCGCGTGACCTGGTGACGTCATCACAACGTGTTCATGGAAGAGAGAAAAAGGAAAGAGGAGGCGCAAAAAGCAAGGACGAGAAGGAAGAAAAAATTGGCGGGAAAATCCGGTTAGAGCCATTTCGTGGCTTCGGTCACATCAAAGTATCAACAATGGAATCTCCGATTGCTATTGCATTCCTCTCTAAAGGTGCATAGATGTATAGAGCGAAAGCTCTACTACTCGAGGTACAACTCAAGAGTTTCGCCTATCTTTGCGTGTTCGACTTTGAAGCCGCGACCAAGGTCAGACCAAGCGCGCACCCCCAAGACGACTATGTGTCTTGTTGCGCATATATCCATGATATGCCTGTATGGTATCGTCATAGCTCGGCACCAGCAACCACGTGACGGACGACCGGTGGTCACTTGACCTTTGAACTTGACCTTTAGAGCCGAGGTTTGCATCGCCTGACGTGACGTCATGCGATGACTTAGCAATGACGTCACACCATTAGCTGTGCTTTCGCTCGTCTGCTATGTTAGCCGGGTTAGCCCGCACAGTCGTATACCTCTTTTTCGCTGGCCGGTTGCAGTTGGTGCAACGACGGCAAATGACAGGATAACGAAATAATGAGGCTTTGTGAGTTGGGAAAGGGGGTGCATAGTATAGCAGGTCGATTGCTTCGGCCTGTCCCGGCTCAGAAGCATGGGAAGGGAGTGCTCGGAGCGTGCGCGCATTAGCCAGCCCCCTTCACCGCTAAGCGCACGTGGGGCGTATACTGTGCGGACGAGATGTGTATGGGGCGTTTTTTGTATGCTCTTTCATTCTGTATACCCGGGAAATGCGCGAAGCGGAATTGCCATGAGAGCAGAAATATACGCACTATAATACCCCGTGGCGTGTTCCCTCGATAAGGGAGCGTATACCGTGTAGTTTGCCGTCAACTACTGCGTCGCCAAAATAAAAAAAAAGAAACAAAAAAGAACACACCAAACAAGGCGTCCCGTGCTAACGGTGCACAGACTGACGCATCCCCTGGGCGGAGTTTCCGGGTGTACCTTCATTTTTGCGTCGTATTCCCTTACATAAACACACGCTGCGCCCCGACTATATACATATGTGCCGGCGGATGTGGCTGTCAGCGGAATTGTTGCTTCGTTCATCAGGCACAACTCTTCTACCGCGTAATGTATATCCATACTGATATGTGTGCTCCCCACTTTCCAGAGAGCGTGTGCAAACACTTCGCGGGTGAGCTGTACGCGCTGAAAATGTGACACAGAGAGGTGTACGTATATTGTGTGCGTGATGCGCGGTGTCATCTAGTGATCCTATATGGGAGCATATACAGGAACACTAGTGTCATTATCCGGGTAGCGCCATGTATAAGCAAGTCTTTGGATACAGAAACACTATAGTGTCATTATCCGGGTAGCGCCATGTATAAGCAAGTCTTTGGATACAGAAACACTATAGTGTCATTATCCGGGTAGCGCCATGTATAAGCAAGTCTTTGGATACAGGAACACTAGTTTCATTATCCGGATAGCGCCATGTATACGCAAGTCTGGATACAGAACACTATTGTCTATCCGGGTAGCGCCATGTATAAGCAAGTCTTTGGATACAGGAACAGTATAGTGCCATTATCCGGGTAGCGCCATGTATAAGCAAGTCTTTGGATACAGGAACACTATAGTGTCATTATCCGGGTAGCGCCATGTATAAGCAAGTCTTTGAATACAGGAACACTAGTTTCATTATCCGTGTAGCGCCATGTATACGCAAGTCTTTGGATACAGGAACACTGTTGTCTATCCGGGTAGCGCCATGTATAAGGAAGTCTTTGGATACAAGAACACTAGTGTCATTATCCGGGTAGCGCCATGTATAAGCAAGTCTTTGGATACAGGAACACTAGTTTCATTATCCGGGTAGCGCCACGTATAAGCAAGTCTTTGGATACAGGAACACTGTGTCATTATCCGGCTAGCGCCATGCATAAGCAAGTCTTTGGCGAGAAAGTTTGATACTTGCTGTACGTGGGTCGTGAAGGGCTGCGTATTCGGAGGGCTCCATTAGAAAGGGGGTGGCTTTGGCGTCAAACCGTGAGGAAGGCTATAATTGTTGCTGATTAGTGACAGTTCCGGCGTTTATTTAGGACATCTCTTTTAAATGTGAGGCAGCTGTGAAATATTGTAAGATGCTGTTAGGAGCACATTGATGGGAGTGGTTTAATATTCCTATGCGTAGCAATATCTTGATTTTAATGTTTGCTTAGCGCCCGCACCGAGTGGAAAATCAGTAGGGTGCGTTTTTAACAGCAAACAGAAAACTACAAACGTCCCTAGAAGGGATCTGCAGATATATTCACTGTTATGAACTTATGGCGCAATATCTAAAAGCTCGCGTTCATAGGCAACCTGCGGTTGAAAAAAAAAATGCGCTTATCGAAATTTTCTGTGTGTGACAATTCAGGTCGGCAATTTCGGCGCCTTCTTAACAGCGTTGCGACTGGGAATTCGTCCTCTGTTCACCTCACCCGCCGCGGTGGATGTCAGTGCACGTTAAAGGTCCCCAGGTGGTCGAAATTATTCCGGAGCCCTCCACTACAGCACCTCTCTCTTCCTTTCTTCTTTCACTCCCTCCTTTATCCCTTCCCTTACGGCGCGGTTCAGGTGTCCGCCGATATACGAGACGGATACTGCGCCATTTCCTTTCCCCCAAAACCAATTATTATATTATTATTATTGTTATTAATTTTTTATGTATATCAGTAATTTTAAATATAAAATTTCCGCAGCCTATATTTGTGAGGCGCTCAAACCCGTGCCCCACAGCGTCAGCTGGGACGCCCCGCAAACACGTATATATATGCGCGCCTCAACGCACGCGTCAGGACCGATTGAAAGCGTGCGCAGAATCTGTTAGTCGGTCGTACATAACGCCGCAGCTGTTCGCGCAGAGCTCTGCTGTGATGGACACAGGCGCAAGGGCGGATAAACAGGGTCGTAGTTCATTTGTTTCGATCAACAAAGGGTTCGACGCGTCACGAGCTAGCGCTCGCCTATAGCGTTTCTTGGTTGTTTATGCAGACATGTATTGTTGCATGAAGGTTGCCCGTCGCTTCTTATTTGGTGTTATTAATAATAGGTCGGCCTGAAATTGTGCGAGCATGCTTTCTCTTTTTTTAATTTCATTTCTTTAATTCTCCTACCGTCTCGCGCTCTTTTGTTTAGTTCATCAAGAAGTAAACTCATTTGTGATTTTACTACGCGTTCTGTAGGTGAAAAAAAAGGGGTATATGTGCTTCTCGTTTTATGGCGATCAGTTGTGCCGTTCACTGGGTGGCTTGAAGCATTAATCGTGACAAAACCTTGCGAGTGACACCGTCGGTCGGGACGCTGTGGCGTGCACCTGTGCTCCGTCTGACAAAAGTCGCTTGCAGGACTGTGGGTGTTACGGCGTCTTCAACCTATCAGAACGCCGGGTTCCGCATAAATGTGTTCCTCCGCTTAATTCCGTCGCACTGCGGCTGGTAGTTCCATCTCTAGGAAGGAAGAGCACCAGTGTCCAGCTGCTGCACTGCAGGAGCCTCGATCGGCATTCCTTTTCCCCGCGCCGCTAAGAAGAATGGATGGATGGATGATAATGGCTTTACCCTTTGTATCGGGCGGCAGCTTGCGCCACCTAGCCTACACTTCCCCCATTGTTAATTGATTTTTTCTTTTCCTTCAATTTCGCTCTTAAAATGTCTAGTTTGACCGTCTTTTTCCTCTCCATATTCACCCCTTCCTTGATTTCCTCCGCCAATGAACGCCGTTGCCCAATGTTGCCAGACCAGCAGTACCTTTTAAAGTCTGGGCTGTTCTCTAGGGCCTGCATGCGTGCGCAAGGTGTTGCTAGGGTTCCTAGAAATACTAGTGTTGCTTAGAAGTGACCCGCCACTCTATGGGTATAGTCTCTGCAAATGTTGGCGTTTGCTATTTTGGCAACATTGGGCCGCGGCAGTGAAGCCCGGCTAAGCAGTCTAGCCACCCTGGCCGGCGGCGCGGGGAAAAGGAACTCTGTACTCTGAAAAACTAGAGGGAGTTACCGTGGCTTCCCTTTCTTCATCACAACCTCCTCATGCAATTGCATACAGCGCGGTTGTGGTGACTGCATGCAGTCGTATGGCTGGGTTCGTCCTCAGCATGGGGACGTCCCATGAACATCGGAATATCATATATATCCCGTGCATATTCCGCACATGAGCTGTAGTTTAATGGTATCTAACTCTGCCTTATATCTAGATGACTGAGAAAAATACATTTGTGTCGCTGAGAGCACTGTTTGTTCCCGTGCCTTTTGCAAGCTGCATTATGCCACGGTCTTCTTAGCAGCGGTGGTTCGGCGCATTGTCTTGTGAACCCCAGGCTACTCCAGCCTGCGACGCAGCTGTGCACAATGCTCAGTGTGATCCTCACTGGTTGCTGAAGTTAGCTTCATCATGCTGAACTGGAATATCACATAGCCTGTTTATTACACGTAGCATATATGTACAACCTCTGGAGGTGAAATCACTTTTAACAGAACATTACTGTATCTAGCAGCTTTTGTGCTATGAGGCCATTGCGTGACAAGCACGTAGCCAGGATTTTTTGGGGGGAGGGGTCCAAGGTAATTTCTTTAATTGAGCTGATCGAGAGAGGTTGTGGGGGGGTGTCCTTTGGATACTTGCCTAATGCACGGTCTTCGTTGAACAGCATTGTATACATATCATCTAGCGCTGATGTATTGTGTGCCATCCATAATAATTCATTTGAAACGTCTTGATTTAGTTGAGTTCAAATTCATGCGTGTATGTGCTTATGTGAAGCCAACATGAAGAGGAGGTATACATTCAGGTGATCTGGGATTAGTAGGTTATACATGCCAAGCATCTTAAATTTCTTTAATGAGATAGCATTAGAATCCACATGAGCAGAAAAACCCAGAGTCCAGTAGTGTCAGCAAATTCCTTCATTGGACAAAACAGATATGACGTCACTAGGTCACGTGACATCACCAGACTGGAAGCGACGTCACCAATCTTCTTTTTTTTTTTCAAGAAGAAAACCATGGTTATTTATATACAGTGCATGTAAAACGGCAACAAATAGAATTTAGAAATTTTAACAGACAAGTGAAAGTATGTTGCGGGAAAGGTTAATTATGTCAGTGAAAGGGAGGTATCGTAAGATGGAACTGGGGTTGTGAACCGCAGACAGCGGGAAAAGCTTGGCCGTGAAAATGGAAAAGAAGTAAATATATGAAAGTTAGAGGGAAAATTTGAATATTACAATCAAGGAAATCCCGAGATAAGACACAACTAAGGCCAGGAAAAAAATTCTGGAAGTGTTCCGACACCTGTAGTGTGTGGAGGACACAGCATCATGCCCGGTGAGGCGTTTCTGGCACTAAAACTGTGGGCCCCTGGCCAAATTGTCGCACAAATGTGGGGCTGGTCACTTTAGAAGCTGTGTGCGATCTGGAACAGAATTACTAGTTGTAACTTCCTTCAGGCATCGGTCGGTAGTCGAACTGTCAACCAACACATGCATGGGCTTCAATGGCAGCTGGCTGGCCCTGCGAGTCGAGGCGGGGCGCCTTTCACGGACAGGTTTGGGCCCGGAGGTGGCTAAGATACAATTTCCGGTCTGGTGTTATCGCATTGTACTCTTAAGCATAGATTAATGGTTGAAAACTTGCATTCTCAGGAAGAACATTGCGCGTGCTTAGACTGAAATGAAAATGTCATGCTTTGTTTCTGTTTGTTGCTATATTAACATTGAAAGATACCGAAAATGCGTTGTGCGTATATATTTACCAACCTTCGTATTTTAAGCAATTGTCAAGGTAGCGTGACGTTTTTTTAACATGTGAATTTAATTACTGCTGCTATGGATGAGTCAGAAATCAGCATACAAGCTTTTATTTTTGCTTTCTGAGGATATTTTCGGTCACACTAGAAACCTGTGGCCAAGCTTTGCATGAAACTGTAAGAGTTACAGTCACTTATAAAACTGATCGAACCTTTCATTTTTTAACTTTCTCTATCCTTCTCGTTTCATTTGCAGCCACCCCTTCCAGTCCTTGTTATCAGAAATCAACAAAAACCGGAAAGGTGAGTTATAGAACCAATACTACAGTTATAGCATGCATACATATTTTTTCCTTCATCCATTCTTTGATTTTGAACCCACTAGTTTCTATAGCTAATTCAGTTAGAAGTTGTGAGAAAGGAATTGGGAAAGAAGCACAGTTTTCAAGTCCTGCATGACCTGTCACTTCATTGAGGTGCTTTCACTCTGAGTGCTTGTATTGCAGAGTCTTGCTGTTGCGTGTAAATTATAGTGCACTATAAGCACTGAGCTTGTACAACTTCAAGCATCATGCAGCCGAATGTCATAAGAAAGCTGCTTAAATCTCAAATCTTAGGTCTTATAGTTTTGCCAACTGCTGAAGTAGCCCATGCTTATAGTTTGGTACTACAGCCGGATACAACTCAATAATGAAGCCACAGATACTCCTCAAAGGAGGCTCTTCAGCCAATGGGGTCGATTGATTTTGAGGACACCGTGGTTAATCCTATTCTAGTTAATCCCCTTTCATCTCCCACCCCCGGGGGTTTCACAATAGCAGGTCCAAGGGGGTGGGTCGAATGGGAGAGGGGGAGAATAGGTCGACGCCATTGGCTGGAGGGACTTCTTTGAGGTGCATTTGCTGCTTCGTTCTTGAGTTGTATCCAACCGTAGATACTAATGTGTTGGCTTGGAACAAATTGACATTCATTGTGCACTCTGATTTCTCCTGTTCTGAGTCAGCTGTGCTTTGATGTTTAATGATGTGTGGTGGCAATCTTCTCGCTGGTCCAGTGCTGTTCCTGTATTTTGTGCCCGCGCTGCTGTACTGCTTCTACAACAACCTGGCATTTGTGAACCTGGCTGCGTTCGACCCCACCACATACAACTTGCTCCTTCAGTTCAGGGTCGTCATCACTGGTCTCTCCTTTCAGGTAACCGAGATGTACTTGCAATATGCTGAAGGGCGAAGTGCAGTTAAATCTCTGTCACAAAGTTCAAGAAAGAAGCGAGCTTTCACATTTCAACTGACTTTGGTTCCAGCCAGTATTTAATGCTGTGGTGAAACCTTCTTAGGCCGCTGAAATGTAGTCGTGTTGAAGCCCAATTCATTTCAATTCAGCTGATGCACAAAAACTGCCAGTGCATTAATATTTCCAGGAACGTCGGAGAGCTGCTGGCAATATTTATTAATTCCGGAAGGCTGCCAATTATGTCACCACACGCACTCGCACTGACTAAATCGCTATACAAAAGCCACATTCTCAAATGCTTGACTTAGAGTTTATTGGCAGAAGCTCTTAGAACATTAAGATATGTGCTGTACCTGTTTGTTTGTTCTGTTTATTATGGGGATTGCCACCGATGAGTATATGAAAGCTGAGATTGCACTAAGCCCAAGGAGCCGAAGTTTTTGCAGATGTAACTTTCTGAGCAGTGTAGGACTTACACAAGCAGTTTGAACTCATGGCTTTGTTTTCACTTCCTTTGATCACCCTTCGTTAACATTTTTGCATGTTTGCCGTAGCTGTCTCCTTCAAATGGACATATCAAAAGCATCAAGTGCTATTGTGCGCACCAAAGTGTCACACCTTGTCACGAACGAATATCTGTGTGACCTTCTAGTGCAGATGCTCTAATGTGTAGTGTACAGTTGCTTAGGTATGCAAGCCCTTGCAGTGAGCATCTCTTTCTTTGATGCAGGTGCTATTCAAGAAGCAGCTGACAAAAAAGCAGTGGCTCTCCCTGCTGCTGCTAACTGCGGGGTGCATTGTGAAGCACCTCGGCCTGCCATCAAAGTCGGCGCCATCGGCTGATGGGAAAGCAGCGGGCCTCTTCAGCAGTCTGTTCAGCGGTCATATGCTGCTGCTGCTGTTGCAAGTGAGTGGTGGCGAGCTCCAGCGAAATGTTTCGCCTGCTGTTTTGTTGCATCATAGCAGGTGTTGCCTTATGACATGTGAATTAACACCACCTGATTAATGTGACCGCCATAAGATCTTTGCATCCCCATCACATCATTCTCTGTTGAGGTTATCATGGCTCGTGCATAGTGTACTATCATGTACGTCGGCACCAAAAGTTTACAGTTTGCGAGTGTGCAGAAAAAAACTTATTTCGGTGCAGTTATATAATCCAGTCTCCTGAAATGTGTCGAGGTATGAAAAGACGTGCATACTCTATCTGCTGGCAACCATACCATGCGACTAGCTTCATTTCATTTCATTTATTAATACCCTCAGGGCCGTTTGGCATTACAGAGGGGAGTGATTAAAATGATAACACATTAAACAAAAGCAAAAGCAAGCAACTCAACAAAAAATAAAACATACAACTTGATTAGGCTCTTAATTATACAATGTTAGCTAGTGCATTTTTAAAGTGATGATGGTCTTCAATACCGGCGATAAGTCCAGGAAGGCGGTTCTAATCCTGTGATGTGCGGGGAATAAAACTGTGGGAACAACACAGTCATCACAACACAGTCATCACAACACAGTCATCACGACACAGCACAACACAGTCATCGGCAAATAGATACATGTTAGAAGTAACGTGCGGGGGTAAGTCATTAATGTAGATTAAGAAAAGAGGGGGACCTAAAGCCGAGCCTTGAGGCACTCCAGAGTTGACCGCGCTAGAAGATGAAGTATGAATGTTACAAGATACAAACTGAGAACGATGACAAAGGAAGTGTTCTAGCCACGTAATAATTTTGGGGTCAAGGTTAAGTTGCGCTAATCTTAAGAGTAGTAGTCTGTGGCAAACTTTGTCGAATGCCTTGGCAAAATCTAAGAAAATGCAATCGGCAAGGGAGCGTCGGTCAAGGATTAGGTGGAGCTTATGCGTAAAGGTAATTAGTTGCGTTTCACAAGACAATGTTTTTTGGAAGCCGTGTTGTGCGTGTGAAAAAAACGAATTTGAATCCAGAAAGTGGAAAATTTCAGAGTAAAGAATTTGCTCGAATGTGCTTGCGAGGTACTGCTGCAATAAATTTGCTTTCCAAGAACGCACATACCGCACACATTTGCGGCCAATGGTACATGTCCTCCTTGCACTACTAAGCATGCTTGTTGATGAATAAGCATAGAAGAAGCATTCCATGCCTTGCCTGCAAAGATCAGGCATACCTAAAGGAGTAGTGTCAATGACCCTCGAGAATCTGAGAACCTGTTTCACTTCAAATGCTGATGCACATGTTGCTTCACTAGAAAATATGGTTTTCAGTCAGTTACTTTGCTCATGGTGTGGGCCAGTGGATTGTGCATTCATTATACATTGGGCACGAAACCATGTTGTGGCATAAGTAATGGGATTTTATGGACCTGTGATATTTCATGGTCGTCTGCGTGAAATGACATAGCAAGGTCGCATGAACCTGACAACTGAATCCCCGAGCACACATTTATCACATTCTTTGCACCATGTTCCGTTTACCCATGCAGATGCCGAAAACTCATTTTGTATTATGTTAACACTTGTTTAACATTTTTTCGAAAAATTGCCTCATCAAAATAGTTGATGGAACATGCACCAACATAGAATAATTATCATCAACGATGTAAACACTTTCCTGCTACCCAGGTCTTTTGTTCCTGCTTCGCTGGCGTCTACAACGAGTTCCTGCTCAAGGACACTGGCGTCAACATTGACATCATGATCCACAACGTGTTCATGTACATCGACTCTATTGTGTGCAACGCCGCGGTGCTCGTGGTTCGGGGCGAGGCCCTGAGTGCCTTCTCGCGCGCTTCGGTCGCGACGCTCATCAACCCACTAGTCATCGCCATCATTGTCAATGGCGCCATCTGCGGCATAGTGACGTCTGTCTTTCTCAAGAGCCTCAACTCGATTCTCAAGACGTTTGCGAGTGCGCTCGATCTTTCCGTGATGGCAGTGCTGTGCTGGATCATCTTCAAGATCCCCATTGACATGTACACCGTCGCGGCAATCGCGATCGTCTCCATCGCCATCTACTGCTACTCCCAGCAGCCTGTTGTGAACAAGCCCAAAGAGACTGCACACTATCACGATGACAAAGATTTAGAACATGGCCTCATGAATGGCGAACAGCGGAGCACGGCGACGGGCGTCGCTGAAAAGGGCACCATTCTGAATGTATAAGTGGCGTAGTGATGTTTAGAGGCCGACAAAGAAAGCGGTGACATCTAGTGGGTGCACAGGTGACTACACACTGACTGCTTCGTCGACCTTTGCGCATTGGTCACATCTGCCAGACAGGACGCGAGAATATTGTTGTGTAAAGCACAAGCTTTTCCTTTTTGAAACCTAGTCTTTTGTGGATGCCACCTATTGTTGTATTTCTCCTATAGTATAGGCCTCTTGCAATGATTGCACTATTGATTAATATATTGAGTTATAGTGATGGTTTTAATGGAGTGTGAGGTACTGCAAAGCTGTCCGAAGACCTGGTCTGATAATATAGCAGTAGTGCTTTATTTCCTCATATTGAGGTTTGGACTGCATCATGTTGGGTGCGAATGATACCTTATTCATGGAAGTGAACATAAAATTGTCATGGCACCACATGCATTGTATTTGGGGAAAAATATTACAACAGACAGTTGAAACATTACTTGTTTGTTCAAGATCAGAAGATTTTAGGCACAGTTTGTGGGTTACTTGGTTTGAAGGTGGTGCCAGCCAGCAGTGGTTGATGAATGGTCTTGTTTGCCACAAGGAGACAACTGCCTTGAGCAAAAACGGCTACAAAAAAAATATTTGGCTGCTTGGATTAATCAAGACTATTTAGACTAAGTGAAGCTGTTACACTTAGTCTTTTTTTTTTCTTCAAATGCAGATTCAATATATCAAGCATTGTTACGAAATTTTTGTTATTGACGCTGACCCGAAGACGCAGGTTCGATCCTGGCTGTGGCGGTCGAATATCGATGGAGGCGAAATTCTAGAGGCCTGTGTACACTGTGCGATGTCAGTACACGTTAAAGAACCCCAGGTGGTCGAAATTTCCGGAGCCTTTCACTACGACGTCCCTGATTGCCTGGGACGTTTTGGGATGTTAAACCCCCATAAACCATAAACCATTTTGTTATTGGCGTGAACTGTGTGCTCTACCATGTGCATCGCTATTAATCATCTTGTGCAGGCAGAACGAAAGTTACTAGTTTAGATAGCTATGAACTGTCGCAATGCTGGAGGTTACAAAGGTTTACGGGCCAACTTTCAGGCGAGTTCATTATTCAGAGCATCCCTTGCTGCACAAATGCACTTCCCTTGCTCATGCATCAATTCATTCAAGTCCATTGAGCAGTTGAACAAGCAAGTTACAAGTGCCCAAGGCTACATCCTTTTGCCCTAATATCTGTTGGGGACATTTTAAAACACGCCGTTCTTGCATACACCACGGCGCCCTAAGCCCAGCGATTGAGCCCAGCAATTGAGTCCAGCGACTTTACACTGTGTTTGGGCGTAGTACTTGAGTAAGGCCCTTTATACTACAATGTCAACAGCTCTGTCAGCTCATTGCAACTAATGCAGCAATGCTCAGAATAATGAAATATTGAGAATATAGGTTGAGAGCTGTAGTATTGTGTTAAAATTTGCAGCAGGCATTAGAAAAGCTGTGCTGTCCGTGTTGGACGAGCTTTGAGCGCACTTGAGCGTATGATGGTTTCTGGTTAATATGCTTAGTAGTTCGGGAAGTGCAATTTATTTATTTTGACCTTCCCACCATTTTGGGGCTTGTGCCGAGCCTCTCTGAAGGTAGCACGAGCACTTTACCATCTTCGTGCTTTGTGTATCAAAAGCATGTGCCTACTGGTTATATTATGAACATCAAGTTTCATCAAAATAGTGGGACCCTAAGGTGGAGCATACTCACTTGAATAGTGGCACCCAAAGATGGGGTGTACACTGCAAGTAGGGTTGACTTTGTGTTTTAACTAGTGCTGCAGCAGCAAATGCGGTACGCATTGTGATAAGTGTGATTTTGAGCGCTTGGCTCAGTTGTCCACACAGGATCGTAGTGAAAAGATTGTGATTATACTCCAGGTTAATTCAGTTCTGACAGGTAAGCACCTCAGTTTTGACATACCTTGGCATCCTTACAATTTTATATACCCTGAAGTACGAGTTCCTGCCTCTGTCCATCGCTCATTTCTTTTTGAGAGAATGGCAGGTTTCAAAGCACACTTGTTGAACGAGTGACAGTTGAATAGTTTGGCCGCTAAGCACTGACACTGACTCCGAGTACTGTGCTGGTGCCGTAATTTCTGGTATACAGTCCGCACTTAGTGTACAATGTGCAGGGCTTAAGTGTGGCTGAAATTTTTTTTTTTACTAGACTATCTGCACCCAGTACATAGCATCACATGGGCTTTTCTTGCTATAGGGGCGATGTTGAGAAAAAAATTTATTCAGCACCTACATATTGTTTGCAAAGCCAAGAACTTTTAAACGTAACTTTTAAACGTAGGCTGTACACAGTACTTATAGTACTCAATTTAAAGGACGAGTCTTTTAGACAGAGGAGTTATTAGTGGAAGACAATGGTTGCTATGAAAAATTCCTCTTTGCAGTTGTACTATTCAGCTGTATGTACACTAAGGATGTGAATACTTTTCACAAGGGAGTCAGTAATTTGCAGTCAACTGACTATCGGATATCTATAACATCGGGCATGTGTCTGTGTTGAAGAGTTGAGAGCAGTCGCTCCTTGATTTTATTCATATTGTGGGCCAGCCCCCATTTTTTCATTTGTTAGCTTTCTTTGAGCCATCTGGTGCATAAAGAGATCTCGGATGTGGTGCCTCCGAATACAGCGCACAGCATGCTAACAGCGCATGTAACCTTCTCGGATACTATGGCACGGAACTTTAACAATGGACATTTCAGAGCTTGCATTTGTTGCGAGAATTTTGCGAATTGCGTTCAATTCATACAGTCAGTTGCTCTTAACATCACATCAGCATATGCTTTAAAGCTACCGGTCGGAACTCCTGTTTGTCCTTAATGTCAGCCTAATTGAGCAGTGCAGTTGCAAAGATTAGATGCAGATACCGGTCGTTGGTCTTCTCAAAGCAACCTGAGTGCGACTGCAGTGACCATATGCAATTCCTGAAACCTAGCAACGTGTTTAGCGGTCATCGTTTACCATATGATAACTGTGGTATTGTCACGAGGAAACTTGTCACGCGGGCCGTTTTTTCTGTAATTGTTAAAAGTGAAGCTATTTCTGTTGTGATGACAAGCTCTGCTAAAACTTTTGCGGTGCATTGATGCATGCAGTCGAGAGCTTCGAGCTCTAATAGTTACACACCTGTAAACTCTGTGAAGCCCACTTCATTGTTCTGAAAACAAACCTGTCCATATTGATTAGCAATTCTTTGCCTATACATTGTCACTTGGAAAATGTGCAGTCTTTACAGTACCTAGGCCAGTCAGTGTATGACCTTGGTGCTGGCATCACCATGTTGCGTGGCAACTGCTTCTATTATGTGCAATGAGGCCTGCATACTTTTGGTGAATACTGTACTGATTTATCAAGACAAATCATTATTCTCATGTTTTCATGGACCTTCCAAGCTGCATAAGCCATGGAGAATAGAGAGATAATGATCAAAGCATGCACCACTAAGTCATGATGATTCAGATAGGCATTTCAAGCTGTGTTCCTATGGTTTATTGTTCTTGCACATGAAGATGTGTAAACGGTCCTCATGTTGGGCCAGTAACAATGTACAGTACTCACGGATTGAAATAGGACATTCGGAGCGCTAACCTTGCAGTGCCACGCGGCATGTGGTAAACCACAGGCCGGCTCATTGGCTACTGGAAGGAACAATTCTGCTTTGTAGATGTTCTCCCTCTCGCGCCATACCACAATGCACCACCTTGGTTTCATGAGCGTCTACGGGCGGCACTCCATGAAGCGACGGCCACGCGCTCCGAATGTCCTATTTCAATCCGTGAGTACTGTACATCTATTCCAGGAGCTAACCATCTATTATTCCATTTGCAGTGAGCTATAGTAGACTCGGAATCTGGACTTGGTACTGTGCTTTGTGGAGAGGAGTTTGCACCACACAACAAGGGGTACCAGAGTTGAAATTATAAGTCTGCTGCGACTTTCTTGTGCATCGGATGTTAAAGCTTCTTTTTTTCTAGTGTCTTGAAGACAAGGCTCATATGAATCATTACATCGAATTATTTTATGCAGTGAATGTCCACAGGGCTTTCAAACATCACCCTGGGAAAGAATCGAGTATGCAACGTCAGCTGGATTTTGTCTGTGATACATGTTGAGGGATGCCCTTTCATGCATGTAAAGAATCTCAGCCTCGTGGTGAGGTAAACAAAAAAAAAGAGAGAAGAAATGCATCATGTTTGAACTTTCATTGTTTTACTGTCCTATCCAGTCGCCTAAAGGTGACAAACCAAAGCATTATTTCTTCCTATATTTGCCGCTGGCTTGAAATAAGTGCAAGTGCACTTTGACAGGACAAGACTGCATGTGCATGCTGCAGAGAGAACTGCAGTCAATGGGAGAATACAATAAAGAAAATGTTTCATGTTGAAGAGTGGTTTTTTTGCTTCTGCCCAAGAATTGTACTTTCTTGTGCTAGTAGTACCTCACAACGAGGTCAAAAATCAAAACTGCGTTTGTCTTGTCTTTTTTCAAACAGTGCAAAGATTTGTTTTGATATTCATTATTTCACAACTTTGGTTCCCTGTGCCACTGAAACACAACACTGTGGCATTGTCAAAAAATGAGAGCCTTTTGTTTGATTATATCTACATAATGGTATTGTCAATATATGAGGCCACCGCGGTGGCTCAGTGGTTATGGCACTTGGCTGCTGACTTAAAAGATGCGGGTTTGATCCCGGCCGCGGCGGTCGAATTCCGATGGAGGCGGAATTCTAGAGGCCCATGTGCTGTACGATGTCAGTGCACGTTAAAGAACCCCAGGTGGTCGAAATTTTTGGAGCCCTTCACTACGGTGTCCCCCATAGCCTGAATCGCTTTGGGACGTTAAACCCCCCTAAACCAAACCAATATATGAAACTGATTTCTGCATTTTAAATCAACAGTTTCGAAGCTTCAAAATAATGCTGGCAAGCAGGACTGCAACTGGTAAAAGTTATGGTGAAAACTTCTGGCGTAGTTTTAAAGGAGATCTAGAACTTGTCACTTCGCAGAGACTCCCAATACAACTTTCGCTAACCTAGCTGATTGTCAGTCATTTCTGTAAGCATACATTAACGATGGCACTATCAGGTTTCAGCATTGCCATCTGAATAATCGAATCATGGCAATATTTTGCCTTCTGGGCTATGCTTCAACTAGAATTAGCATTCAACTCTCTTTTGAACCTGTTCCCACATATATCATCATACTATTCTTTTTATGCCTTGAACAATGCTGACCATAACTAAGAAGCAAGGATGATGAAAAGGGTGAAAATATACCTATTGATTGATTGATTGATCAGCTGACGAGAAAGTGACTAACTTGGCTTGCATAAAAATGCTACAGCGGGGTTTTAAATGGGCACCGACGACAAACGGAAGTTGGCCCGTCTTGGTAGGGTACCATATTCTGGTCACAGAGACCTCTCTCATCAAAAACAGAGCTGTCGTACGCTAGAAACGACCGTAAAATGAAATGCAGGTGTTTCCATCACCGGTGGATTTTGCAAGATCCGTGCGTCTACACTGATTTTTGGGCACGGATCCCAGAGACCATGCTGCACCACCATTAACTTTAGACACCAGCTACCTGCGCCGTTCACAAGTATTTTGAAACTGGCGGGAAAATTTTCAAATACAATTTGTTTCACAGATAAACGCGTCTTTTGTCGCTGGACAAACGGCGACGCAGTCAGGAAGAGCCAGAGAAGCAAGTTAACTTTTATTTACATTATGTGCGTTCTCACCGATAGACTCTCACGAGACCATCAGCTCCTCTTCACTGTCCACGTCGGTATCAAGGTCATCGACCTCATCGTCCGCTTCAGACATTTCTTCTTCTTGCGTCTCTTTCTCCTTGAACTTTCTAAGTGTCTCGATGTACCTCAACAGGTACTTGTTATGGTCGCAGACTTTCGACAGTTCTGCGTGCCTCAGCCCGACATTCTTCATCACAGTCCGGAGAGTCGCCATGATGTTCTGCGACCTCTCCTTCAGTGCCTCACCATGTCCCTTCAGAAGCGTTACAACCCATGTGACGTAAAACTGCACGTGCGTAGTGCTCTCCAACTTGGCCCCTACAAAGTTGAGCAGCTTCTCGACATAGACCTGCGGCAGCGACCTACACACCAGCTCGATCTCGGCGACTGGCACGCCCTCGACAACCTCTGTCGTCAGCTCGTCCTCGTTGAGTCGGAATGCCGCCATGACCGCGCGAACGTAGTCCTTCTCGCGTGCTGCTGCTCGTATGGTTGCGGGCGTCACACCTTGCTCCAATTCGAAGGGGTCGAACACGAGGGCGTGATCGAGGGTGTAAACCAACACCCCTTCTGTAGTGGCGGCCGCCCAAGCTCGACCAGTTGGCGAGAAGGACACCGCGCTAACTCGCACTTCGGGCTTGAAGCTGCGGCTCGACAGGTCGCCCTTCTTTACACCTGGCAGCGACAGCGAAGCTTCCTCGGAGGCTGCACGTTCCTCAACCAGGGCCATGTTGCCAAACTCCGTGATCTTCCGGCGGCTGATGAAGTCGTCAACAGCGTCGAGCGAGTGGTTGCAGGTCACTTCGAACTTCTTGAGCAGCAGCTGCTCGCGGACGTGGTAGATGCAGACGAATTTGGAGCGACCAGCGGCGAGGATGCAAGCGCCGTCGGCTGAGTAGCAGAGGGTGGTGAAGGCTTGCGCCTGGGTCAGCCGCTTGGCAGTGACGATGTCTGTGTCCCGGCGGCCACTAGCCAAGTCATGTTTTCCTGAAAGAAGCGCATGCATTGCAGTAAGATCCTTGGCCTGGAACTGGACTTCAACGCCCACTAGTCAGAAGACCACCACATCTGCAAGTTTTAGACAATTCAGCCCCACAGAAGATCTGCAAGACATGTGTTGAGCACTAATCTTATTCGCGGCACTCTCTGGCCACAGCTGCTGCTCCAATTAAATCCACAATCACCATTATCACCACCATCATCAAAATGATAGAAAGAAATGGTGCGGAGGAACTGTGCCACATTCTGACTGAATGAATCTTGCTTGACACAGCCTTCTTAGTAATTGGAACTGATAGACAGAGAAATTTCAAATTGCAGAGCTTATTCTAGGATAGCATCGTCACATAATATGGGGAACCTGCGCTGCCAAGGTGGCACTGCAATTGTTCCATTCGGTGACTCAAAACTGCTTTTGTCAGCCGCTTGGGCCGCTGCAAACGCGAGAACACATTCTGCGCGATTAGATACCCGCGTTTGGCTGACAGCATTTATTGCCTAGCTTCTATCGGCGTAGTCCAGATAGCTGACGCACGGCACGTGCGCCTTCGACAGAGCGCGGAGGCTCACGCCAATAAGCGCCGGAAGGTGGCGCTGAAAAGTACTAATAGTACTACCCGAAACTGCTTGCTCTTCTCGCTAGGCAGTGTGTTATGGCGCTGCAATCAGCACCGCAAACTTCAGCGCAAGTTCTCCATAGTCTTAGCACCTTTCTGAGGATGACATAAAAAGAGTTAAACGCATCAGAAAAAATGCTCCTAACAAAGACAAAAAAGCAAATCAAAGAATGCTTTGACACTATCCATTAGTGCGGCCTCCAAATAACGTTGAACAAATATTGTTCTTCAGAAGCAGCCTAAACATGTCAAAAACTAATCTTGAACTGCTACTACTGCAAAGTCTAGGAACGACACAAGTACCTTCAATACATCCTACTTGGCTGCCCTCATGTGGCTCAAAGAATACAATGGCACCATCCAGTGTTGCCACAGCAAACTCGCACCCGTCTGGACGGAACTCAACAGTCAGTGCATCTGCTGTCAGTGGGATGGCTTCTCGACCGCCACCCTTTTCGGCAAAGAGATTCCACACACGGCACGTCTTGTCCCACGACGAACTGACCAGGACCGACTCCATGCCGGGACCAAACGAGAGGCCGGAGACGCAACTTTCGTGTCCTGCTAAGACGTCGAGGAGACGACCCGTCTGCAGCGACCAGACGAACACCTCGAAAGTGTCCTGCAAACACAGAACAGCAGTGTTCAATGCTCGGTGGCTCACCGCGGTGGCTCAGTGGTTAGGGCGCTCGGCTACTGATCCGGAGTTCCCGGGTTAGAACCCGACCGCGGCGGCTGCGTTTTTATTGAGGCAAAACGCTAAGGCACCCATGTGCTGTGTGATGTCAGTGCACGTTAAAGATCCCCAGGTGTTCGAAATTATTCCGGAGCCCTCCACTACGGGCACCACTTTCTTCCTTTGTTCTTTCACTCCCTCCTTTATCCCTTCCCTTATGGAATGGTTCAGGTGTCTAACGATATATGAGACAGATACTGCGCCATTTCCTTTCCCCAAAAACCGATTATTATTATTATTATTATTATTATTATTATTATTATTATTATTATTATTATTATTATTATTATTATTATTATTATTATGCTCGGTACAGAGAAGGCCAACTCTAGCTAGACACCGGTTATTGCCAGAGCATGACTAACCTGTGTGCAAAAGGAACCATCTTTATTGAAACATGCTCTTTTTCATGGCAGTCTAAACAGAAGATTGGAAACCGAGAAGTAAATGGTGCCAGTGTCCTTGCCACTGCATGCAGAGCTGTTAGTAAGAAGACCATAACAGTACTAAATAAAGCATATATTTCCTATATTTCCTAAAATCAAGCATATATTTATTGGAGGAAGAGGAGGGGGAAAGGAGGGGAAACGGGTAGATGAAACCAGTTTGCTACCCTGCACTGGGGGAAAGGGATGAGGGGCTATAAAGGTGAGGGAGAAAAGGGAGTGATAAGAAAAAGCAGAAGGCGAAAAGGCTTCTCGGCAAAGTCACAGCCTGTCATGCAGGCCCAACACTCTTAAGAACCGCAGGAGATTCGTAGACTTACTAAAACACTGGGGACACCCTGGACTAAAGGATTCATGGCACTGCCCTATGTATTGCGCAATCATTGGACCACTAGAGAGCGACAACGCAGGGAACAGACATGCAACCAAAAAGGAAGATATGGAAGCAAAAAACATAGTTTCACTTTGATGATGCAGCACTACACTCACAATGATGACAGTATGCTGACATGTAGCGCCATCTAACAATAGGTATATCAATTACGCACAAGATGCAACAAAAACACTGAAGCTGCAAGCTCTGGATAACCTCCTTACAAAAAACTGTTGGAGGCAGCACGAGTCACTGCACAGTATTTCTGAAAGAGGGGATGGGATAATGAGACTGGCGCTCTTCATGACCACTGCACCTGTCAGAATCAGAGGTACCCTGTGCAAATCTAACCCAAGTTGTGTGAAGTCGCCACAATCCGCCATGAGCAATAGAAGCATGTGCCTCTCATTCACATTTTGTATAAGGTTTATCGCCAGAATGTTGAAGGTGAAAGGCTCCGCTCATGCTAATTTTTTTTTTATGTGGAACGTGGAGGTCACCTAAAGCAAAATATAACAGAATGGTTGAGCCATGCTACATCATATTTGTAAGCGCAGAATGCAATCTTTGGATATAATTTACTAAAAATACCCTCAACATGTTTTCCTTCTAAAACTGGAGTAGCTCATTTTACATGCACAAATAACATATCACAAAATATCTACACAATCTTTAACCGATAGGTGCGTACAAAATTATTTTTTTTTTCAGATTTCTGCTAACAAGCATTGGGTCATTTTGAAAACAAAAATCCTCAAATGCTGCTGCCCGCACAACAAGATATCAGGGAGAGATGTCACAATTTCTGTTCTGTTCAGACTGCACAATACTCATTTATTTCTGTGCAGATGTAAATGACGAACCTCCTCTTGAGCCAGTAGTGCAAATCATATTAAATGACATTTCACTCAATGCCTGAGATTTAAACTTACAGGGTAGCATTGGTATAGACAGAGGAAACAAATTAATAACTGGCCCTTGAAATTTTTTGTCTGTGACCCTTTAAAACTATCGAACAAAGCGAGTCACCTGTGAGCCAGCACAGACGACCTCCCCACTGGTATCAACAGCCAGTGATGCAAACTGCACAGCCCTTGGTGCTGTCAGTGTCTTGAAGTTCCGGTAACGCTTCAGATCGTAGGCTCGGACGGTGCCATCAAGTGATGCTGACAGGATGGCCTTGCCGTTTTGAGTAAAAGTCACTGCGGCCACTCCAGCAGCATGTTCCGTGAACGTCACGAAACAGAAGCCATTGCCAGTGTTCCACAGCTTCACCTGTGTTGAGAAGTAATGTGGAAATAATATGCTTCCCGTATTACCTGCGTTTCGACACTTGACTACACTCATTGTGAGAAAATTGTGTTTTCAATTTTCTTCAAAACCCACTGGTGTGCTGACACGAATGTATGTGATGCTGCACTAGGAAGCAACAGCCCCAGTACAAACATGAAGAGCACAAAATATAGTAAGCTCTGTTTTACAAATAGCATCCTTCACTGTCCTAGCAAAAAAAAGTTCACGGTGGTTTTACGTGCAAAAGTATTATTGATGTAGTTATGCATGCACATGCTGAACGTTACTATTTTCACTAGAAAACACACTAAGTTTTGTTTGAATACTAAATCACATTCCGTTTACTTTTTTTCACGCCCGAGGACTCTGCATCAATGCAGGTGCTGTTGAGTAATGAATATGGTCTAGAAGTGTAATGAAACAAACGTTAAGAACAGGTGAATTTGTTCAATATATCTACATTCTGGACGTGTTTATAGTGACTGCGTGTACCTGCCTGGCAAACAGATCGAAGTTAACGACACTGCTGTCATCGTGTACTGACATTGTGGAATACAGAAGTCACCACAGCAAAGTCTACAAACCTTGCCATCATCACCCCCAGTTACAAGACTGGCACCATCTGGAGAGTACGCAAGGCATGCCATGTTGTTAACATGCCCCTGCTGCTTGAGAACAAACGACTCTGACTGCCACTCCCACACAACCAACTGTCCACGCCGCCCGCTCCCGAGAGCAATCCAGTCACCCGTGGGGTTGAAGCAAGCCGCAGTGACTTCATGTTCCGACACATTCAGAGACTGAATCAGATTGTAGTCTGGCATCTCGTGCAGAAGAAATGAGCCGTTCGAGAAGGCGGTGACAAGCATGTGGTTTCCACCGTGGTAACAAGCCGACAAGAGGTTCACGTGTTGTCCTCCTTCCACCTTCAGTGCGTCTTTCAAGAAGTGTTTTCCAATCCTGCGGTACCGAATCTTCTCCTCAACAGCGCCCCCTTCCCCGTCGTCGTCTGGTATGACGTCACCGATCCTATTTTCGACGTCATCGGCCTTATCGCCGACGTCACCTCCCTCTTCCTCAGACGTCTCCGCGCGGCGCTGCCGCCGCCTGCTCGACGCCGACCCGTCGTCTAGGGACACGAACCCGGACAAGTCGCAAGACGCGTCCCAAACGCACAGCTGTCCGTTACGGCTGAGGGTGAAGACATCGGCGGAGTCCTTGTCGAAGAAGCAGTTGACGATGGCGTCGCTATGGCTGGACAGGGTGATGATGCCGAAGTTCTTCATCTTATGCAGCGACGTCACTCGAACCGACATGTCCTTGCTGCCGATGGCTAGAAGGCGCGAGTCGGAGGACCACTCGATGCAGGTGACGGCATCGTAAGCCGTGTTCAGCACACGTTCGAGCCCGAACGGCGTGAAGTCGCGCCTTGCGTGGCCGGGGGTGCGGTACACGAACACTGAGTTGTCCTTAGCAACGGCAAAGTAGCGGCCGTCGGGGCTGAACTTTACCGTCGAGACGGGCTTGCGAAAGTGGTGTCGATGGATGACAGTCCGGGACACGAGGCTGCACAGAAGGGCCTCACCAGTCTCGTTGACGGCGATGAAGAGGAAGCCCGAAGGCGCGATGTCTACCGCGGTGAAGTTGTAGCGGCTCTCGATGGGCAGCGTCTCCGACTTGTTGTTGCGCAGATCGAAGAGTGACAGTCGATTGCCGACCGGCGCCACGACCGTGTTCCCGTCCGGCGTGAACAGCAGGTTCCCCTTACGGTACACGGTGCCGATCAGATTGCAGAACTTGAAAGCGAACTTCATGGTGAACACGATGAAATGGCGGAGTTTCCCGCGCTCTAAGAGGCTGGGAAGAAAAGCTTCGACGAGAGAGAAATAAGGGCAGGTTTCATCGCACACACAGCACACAACGTGCTTCGGATCAGATCAACGCGTGTTATGTGGACGCCGCCATCTTAGACACGACGACCGCAAACAAAATAAACTCAAATTTACCCCGTTACAAAAAAGTGTACATGAATGTATTTACATTTGCTTGAAATTATAAAAGTTTGTGTGTTGAGTATTTTTAGGAAAGCTAGTTTTGAGTTGGTGAGAGACCTTGTAGTGGCGCTTGCAGCGTGTTTGTTAGGTCACGTGACACCGATAGCGTCTCGACTTATGGCTATTGTGGCGCTGGCCGCTGGCGCTGATTTGAATCCGCTTAGGCGTGTTCAACGAATGTTGGTACGGTGACTGTGGTGGTCAGGCGTCGACGGAACGTGCGGTGTTCCCTTTATGTGGCGTGTTCATGTGCACTTTTACACTTCACAAAGTGACCTGGATACCCGACGAATGAGCCCCGATGGCCGATCCCGCCAAGACCGAGAACACAACGTAAGTGCTCGGCCGGCAACGTTTCTTCGCTTTCATTCCGAGATAGCCACGGCTTAGGGCTGCATTAACAGTAGCGCTAGAGAGCTGCTGTTACGAGCTTGTTATATTTCATGCAAGCCAATTAGCGGCCACTTTGTGCTTATCAATTTTTTTCGTCCCTTTTCAGGGACACCACCTTGTTGCGGCCGCTGCGGCGCTCCTCGGTGAGTTCGCTCTTCCAGTTTTCGCTTCGTAAACATTCGAGCGCGAGGAAGACATCGGCATTTGTGCTATATTCAACAGTTCGGAGCACGTCGCTGGCACAACTAGGCGCACGTAGTTTTTCTTTCGTTTTCATGGTTGCGCTTTCGGCGCACGCTTCTTGCGCTGTCCAGGTTCATTGGACAAAAAAAGTGTGTGTGTGTGTGGGGGGGGGCTTGGTATGTATACATCATGACAATTTAATTCCAAGCAGACGTAGCCGCATGTAATATGGGATGATAGCATTTTGGAAGAGGAAATGACACACACACTCTATGTATGCGCACCTGTAATTTGCCATTTTTCCTCTCCTAGCCCCACATAAGTTCCAGGTACCGTGGGATGGGGGGGAGGCTGAAAGGCGGGGCTTCTGTTCGCGTTATTACGGTATATCGCTGTCGATAGCTGATTCTAGGGAGTGGTAAAGATGCCGCAATTAGTCCTGCAAGCTGACAGACAGCTCAATGTTTGGAAATGAAATGCCATGTAAAATTTTCGGAATGTCTCATGTTTCCTCAGTTTTTCTCAGTCAAAAGGCATGAAGGGGAAACAACTGACATCGAAGCATAAATAATTGGTTGCAGACGTGTCAGGTGCATTATTCTAAGGATAGACGTTCCTCTCTGGAACTCGCAGTATTAATTCCCGTATGTCAAAATGCAGCACTGGTGGAAAGTTTGTCACCTTTGCTTGTGCCGTACTTGTTTGCAATTCTTTAGTTTGTTTGTTCCGAAGAAACAGTGGTAGGACTTGGAGCCGTTACTGTTTTGTGTGATGGGGAAGGCTGAATGGCACGATATAATGGCTTTGACAGGTGCGTTTTTTCTTGTGCAATAGCATTAGAGTGTTCGCCACAGGAATACCTGTCAATGACCGGAGTCGTGAAATTCATTCATTGTTCGAGAGAGGTCACGTGACTTTCTGATGTTATCATGACCTGCCTTGATTGGTTAAGAGTGGCCATGTGACCTTGTGATGTCATCACAACCTGCCCACCAGGTTGTGGGCAACCTCGACAGATTCAAAATCAAAAATATGTAAGAACAAATTGTGTATACAAATGTCGTCACATCATAGCAGACACCTGCGACTGCAGCTTTGCGGTCCGAATATGGTGGTTGATGGATTGACAGTTTCAAAGAAATTGACTCAAACGCACACAGAAGTTGCAAACAGAGGCTGTGACAAATGTGGAATCTTATCTATTTCTGAAGGTGACTTAAGGGTCCGCATAGTTTTTTTTTTCCACGTGCTTGGGTGCTAGCTACACACATCTGGAAGCTGTCACCCGGGCCCAGAGCTTCCACTCCACTGCGAGGAAGTGCGGAGCTTATGGTGTTTGTTTTCTCTTTGGGGCTGTGCACATTTGGTCTTCATGTTATTTACTTCATTGCAGATGGATGAAGTAAGTTCGTAATTTCTGAAAACACTGCAGCAGCAAATGACTCCTTTTGCTGTTCATGTGCTGTGAATGAGAATCGTGCTACAGGCTGTACAGTAGTCTGGTGCACACCATGTCCAGAGTCTCCAAAATATCGGTTATCAAAGACACCAACATCATGTTGAAATGAATATGTACATTTCTATCCGCCGCCGCGGTGGCTCAATGGTTATAACGCTCGGCTGCTGATCCGAAAGACGCGGGTTCGATCCCGGCCATGGCGGTCGAATTTCGATGGAGGCGAAATTCTAGAGGCCCGTGTACTGTGCGGTGTCCGTGCACATCTAAGAACCCCAGGTGGTCGAAATTTCCGGAGCCCTTCACTATGGCGTCCCTCATAGCCTGAGTCGCTTTGGGACGTTAAACACCCATAAATCAAATCATTTCTATCCACACATGCATTCCAGTCACTCAGTATTAAAGATAGAACCTAATGTTGACTGATGCATACTGGTCCGTATCGATCGCACTGATCGGTCAACATTTTTTTTTCTTGCAGCCTTTAGACCGTGCATTGCCTTCCATACCAGGCACTGTGTCTCTTCGTTCTGCGTTAGTCCGTACCTGAGAATAAAAAAACGCAGTATCTTGGAGTCCCCATCCCCAGGTTTCTCGGACCGTAGCAGTCGTGGTCCTGTTTCCAAGTCCTGCTACTTCACAGATCATTGCTGCTCTTTGTTTCTTGCACAGAATTTACCCCGGTATGGGAGCAGGCACAATGTGAAGTGATTTGGGGCTGATCACTTCTGGCTTAAAGGGACACTGAGGAGAACTCTATCATTTTTTTTTTGTTAGCAAAATCTGATACTTCGGCATTTCATGGCTTTGTTGCCGCTTGTCCGGGCGTGAAAGATGCATTTATTTCAAAGAAATTTGGATTCGAAGTTGAGAAAGTTTTTCCCGCCGCTCTGATTCAAACTCGAGAACTCTTATGACGTCACAGAACGGAGTGACGTAAAACGTGGCATAAACGCAGACTCCGTGATTTCTGACGGCCAGCGGTGCGGTGCGTAACCTTCCTTTGCCAGCCTCAGAGATTCGTGGCTTCCATGAAGTAAAGAAAATTCCTTCAAGGTGGCGCCTCTTGTCCTAGGAAGTCATCATGCTTGTACTTGCGAGATTGGCCTGTGGCGGCGACACCTGTATTTTGGTTCTTGCTATTTTCTACATTACAAGAGATTTGTTTTCAGTAAGAGTGGCGTTTTTGTGATCAGGAGCTGCTATTCTATGGATACAAGCCAACTTCAATTTCTCCTCAGTGTCCCTTTAACCGGCTTGGATTAAACTGTTGTAACACAGTTTAGTTTCGCAAGAGACTTGAAATGAATACATGAGCTTTGCTAGCTGATGGTTTCTACAGGGCACCATCATGCCTTGTAGAATTTATTGGTCCTTTTGGCCAAAATGAGCGCAATAACCTTCAGATCGCACTAGACTATACAGGCTGTGTCTCAATAAATTTGTGCGGCATTCCTCGCACAATGGTACCACCAAATCATGCTATGCAGTCAGTGGCAATTTTTCAATGGCCAAAGATTGCCGGAACTCTGCATTGAACGGTCGGTGCCACCGTCTTCTGCACACATAAGAACTTTCTTTTTTGTTATGGTGGTGTATACCAGGGAACAGATACCTGATCAAGCATACGGAGGACATGGCGGGCCATAAGCTCTGGATATTTTTTGGGTGTACCTATCAAACTTGTGCTATTACGAAGCCTTCAGAGAGATGTTTTGAACAGTACATGTCAGTTTTTAGTAACTTGGCGAATGCAGTAGCTGTCTTACAGTGTGGCAGGTTTTTGGCAGTAATGGATGTACAGTGTGTGAGGTGTAAAATGTATTCTGTATCTCCTTAAAGAAAAAACAGGGGGGGACATAATTGGCAATCTGTCCATATCTCTTTTAATACAGTGATGGTTTTCAGTTTTCTTTTGCTTTTATTGTCTGCTTGCTGATCTTTGCTTTGTAACCTGCAGATCCTGAAGCCCAACAGGCCCCCCTTTGAGGATATCACCCTGAATGTCGTGAGTAGACAACCTACCCTGGCATTGTTAGCTGAATGAAGTGCATTCTGGCAACGGGCTGGAACATTGCTTTGGTGCTGCCACATTTGTGCTTGTGAGAAGCAGAAATTAAGAAATATACTTGCTACTTTATTGGGACTTGTGTGAAACAGTGCTCAGCTTAACGCTTTCCTTACTGCGCCATTCAAATTGTTCAAGTTGAATGATGGTGTCAAAACGGCCCATTCTGCGCAATCTGGGCCGCTTCTGGTCAAGCAACGCCATTCAGTACACTGCAAAAAAGTTGTACTTCAGTTTCTGATTTGGTTTTTTCCTCAGCCATATGAGGCAGTATTAAAATTCTCTCGAAACATTTCAACGACCCGCCAGCATGGTGTCCAAAGTGGTGTCCTCATTCCACGCTGACCCTGCTCGGCAACGGTGGTGTTCTCGTGATTCCGCAGAATCAAAACAGGACTTTGTACATGCAAGTGACAGCTTTGTGTGAAAAGATGTCCATTTGTCTGGCTTAAGTTTAGAGAGAGAGAGATGACAGCTGTGCTAAGCCTGGGCTATCGATAGGTGCCTGTCTGTAACTTTTGTTCTCACCGTTGCTGAGAAGATTCGCTGCTTTCCGAACTTCTCTGAAGGTACTGGGCATGTTCTGAACGATTCCGTGCCACCAGCGATATAGCAGATAGTTTTCACCAAAACGGCCCAGGGTCAACCTTGGTGCGGCACTACCAAGTAGCCCACAATGCTTCACACTAGCAATTTATTATTATTTTTTTACTGACCGGAAAGCTTAGCATGAAGAGTTCGGCAACTTTGAATACACGCTTCTGACATAGTAACTCGCAAAACGTATATTCTAGGTTTTTTTATTTCCCTATTTTTTGCCTGAATATATTATTTATGGAAAATTTTGTCTGAAATTTTACTAATAAGATTTTTTTTCTTTGTCATTTCTAAGAGCTCTGTTAGCCGCACATTGGTATGCTGCTGTACAGACATTCATTCAGTGGCAGTTTTTTTTGGCTAGTTGATTCAGACTTGTGGCTGCGACAGTATCATGAGAATTGTGAACACCATAATCACTAACTGAAAGTGAATGGCAGTGTGGTTGTTTGAGGACCCAAAAATGAAATAAGTGCTCAATGCCACTGCAGTTTGCATGCAAAGCAGCCTGTCGTGGCAATGCCTTTTTTTTCTCGTTTAGCTGTAAAAGTGGTTTTCATGCAAGTAGCGTCGCTGTCATCAGGATACAATAATCAATCGATATAGTGCAAGTTCATTTTGTCTTTGAAATAAAAGCACGTCGAAATGTTTAGAGAAAGTGGTGAGCTAGAGAATCTACGCTCCCGTGTTAGAAGGCAAATGCCAAATATCCTTTAGTGTCACCGTGTTCTCTAGTTGGGTGCAACCCAAAAATGAAGCAGTGAATGCCCCTGAAAAGAGGCCTTCGGATCAGTGGAGGCAGCCTATTGTCATGATGTTGTAGTCAGTCACCTTGCATCTGCAGTGCCGCGCTTGGCAGGTGCTGGGCACTTGACTGCAACATCGTGCCCTCAAGTCGATGCCATTGGCATTAGCCACCTTGTACTTGACTCCAACTATAGTGTGCAATAGCCACAAAAGTGTATGAGATGGGTGTTCTCGGGGAAAAGAACGAAAATTGTTGCGCTGCCTTGCGGCCCAACTGCCTGATAATGTTGCCAGCTAATGTGGCTTACTCGTTTTCACACAACTTCATACTTTTCAGGTGATTGGCTTCCTTGACTGCACACCCGCGTCTTATAAAATTTTGTGACCAATAGTACATCGTGCACAGTATGAGGTGGCACACCAAAAGGTGTGTTCTTGAAGCAGTGGTGCTGGACATTTGTGTTCGGCAGTTGATTTAAAGAGCTGCTCCCTGAATGTTTGTGGAAATGAAGTGGAGTGTGTCAAGGCACATTGATTAGCTATAATGCGGAAACCTCACTTGGGTCACTCCGGATGCATTGCAGTTTATATTGAGCGCGATAGCACCTACGAAAAGTTCAGCAGGGCATGTGTTGTGTGCACGGTGTCAATAACTTCTGGAGAGATGCAAGCAGCTTCATTTTATGCTCTTCCCGGAGTCAGTCTACCTGTTTGTTACTTTGTGTAGGCAAGCTGATACAGATTTCTTGCCTGCTCTCTTGATTTGCTTCCTCCTTACATGTTGCACTGCATCTGGACTCGTAACTTGTGGACTCTTGGATCTTGTGCAGTTATAAACTGCAGCATACGAATGGACTTGGACTAACTTTGCAATAAATTCAGTATTGTGCAACTTGTAGTGGGTAGCTGCAAAGTTCTCAGCTCGTGGATTGGTTCAGTATGTAATAGCAAAAAGATGGAAGCAAGCTGCGTCTTCTTTTTTTTTTTTTTTTATCTCCAGACTTTGCAGACCCGTGAACCCGGTGAGAAGCGGAGGCTATCGAAACGGGTCAGCTTCTCAGACACGCATGAGATCAAGTAAGTTTTATTTGCACCCACAACCTTTCTCTGTCAATCCCTTTCTCTAGGGTTTTCATGTGCTGTCTTTCACATTTCCAGTTGGCATGGCTTAACATTTGTACCGTATTGTTGCAAATGGTTTCTTGGTGATGCTGTACACGCTCTGCTCAACTTGTACAGAGTCGATCACACTTGTCTGGAGCGCTCGAGCGGTGTGCTGCGGAGCAAATGAAGTTAAATCTTATCGCAGCTGCTTTGCTGAGGGTAAGGTGCCGGTTCGTGTGCGTTTCACATGAATATTAGGCTGCTCTTTAGCGCAAGTATTATCAATGAATGTCAATACCTACTTTATAATTTCGCTTTATTTCCACCGGACTGCACCGCTCGAGCGCTCTAGACAAGTGTGATCGACTCTGTACAGTTAAAGGTGCACTAAAGAGGATTCTGAGTCATTTTTTTATCACAGGAACTCTATCAATGTACTCGGAGCATTCTTAGAAACTTAAAATTTTCCTATGTGCTGATTTCTCTTTTAAAGCGGCATAAACATCCTAGCCCCCATCTTTTTTTAACTCACCGTGAAGATTAAGAAGAGTCGACAACCAACATGGTTGCCATGGCAAAAAGCACATGCAGTGAAAAGGCTATAATTGTAAAAGGGAAATGAACTACTAATACTGCCACTTCAGATTTGTTGCATCACATCGCACAATTACCTGTGCATTTTATTTTTTTTTTTCCAGGCTCTTCAACCGTGACCAGTCTGGAGAGCTTGGCTCCAGTGCTGGTGAGCTCTTCTTTGCAGAATTGCTGCCGCTTCGTTGTACACACAATTGCTGACCTTTCCCTTACCTTTTCTTTTGGGCATCAGTCGAAATTCCAACAGCCACACAACATGATCTTGCCTGGTTTGGGCATTCGTTAATGTCATTTCAACAATGTTTTTCTGACAAAAGCTAGTTATAGGGACTTCAGTTGGAGATGAAAAATTCGTTGGCATCGTTGTCTGAAGCTGCAATGCCATACACAAGCCTCTGTTGGAGAGGAGAGGTGTGCTAACTCTGAGGTGGCTGTGGGGAGGATGACGGAGAGATTATGAGCAAACGAGGGCTGCTGTACATATTGCCCAATGTTTTCCACCTCTCTTCACTCAGTTCCACTCAGAATTGTGAAGAAGAGGCTATGAGAAAAGGAAAGGCTGTCGCTTATTGCGCAAAGCATAAATTAGCATTGCGAGGATCCATTGAGTAGCAGGAGGCACTTGCATTCCTACAGCAGTCTCGTTCAGGAGCGTGAAATGCGGTCTTGCTGAGCATTATTGCATGTGAGACTTCTAGCTTCCCGCTAAATATGTCAGATTTAAGCATCTTCCTCCACAGATTTATGTTAGCAGCCATGCATATCCTAGTCTTTTTTTATATATATACTAGTTTTCACTGTGATCAGTATAGGAACGATGGGAAAATGACTAACTTGCCTTATTTGTATGAATGTGACATGAGGGGGAGTTTGAGACCTTGGGAGAATTTTATAAGAAATGTCATAATGTAATAAAAAAAACTGCTCAGGCCAACCATATCTATATTCCCCCCCGTGGGGACAACCAAAAAACGCCACACTGAAATACGTAATCAACGGATATGTGAGCGTTATTTAAAGGGAAATGCTTCATACGTGCTTGCCACAATCTAGCGAAGCAAAGCTTCCATTACAGCAATGCACGCAAGCTACTATGCAGCAGCATGGCCGCTGCAACTCTGTATTTCGAGTGCGTCGAGTCGAGTCGTGTGCCCGTTTGCATCTTTTTTTTTTGTTTTCCCTATATCAGTTGACTCTTTCCGTGCCTCTTCTTTCTTACCCACTTTCTCCTTCGCATTTGCTCACCGCAAGCTGTGCTCTAAGATTGTTGAAAAGCAGGGCTCGCAAGCCTGGTGGCGAAGGTTTCTTTAACTTTTATTAAACAGCTCAGAAAAAAAAAATGCATGCCACTGTTCCAAATGTAATGCGGGGTGCATTCTGAAGCATTCTTTGTTGTTTCCCGTGGAGTATTGCAGATTCTTTGTTCTCATTTAGCGGAATTTAACATTTTCTGCCGTAGAAAGTTTAGGCCCTTAGCCATATCAGACACATACTCAGAGTGTAAACTCTCAAAGAGAGTTGTAACCAAATAATGGTGACCTTAAGTTTCCAAAGCAGCGTGCTTGGCAAAGATGCTCGCAAGGGGGAAATAAATGTGGATTTGCTTGTTTGTGTCTTAAATTTAGCACTTATTTTGTGTGTGTGTGTGCAGATTTGGACAGGTGACAAATTTCGCTGGAGTTTTATTGGAAAACCTACTTGCGTTCTTGTGCAGCATAAGTGCTTGTGGAATATGTACAGTTGGGGACAAAAGTCTGGAGACCATGTGTTCCTGAAACAAAGCCGATAGTTCTATTATTAGCCAGCAGCTGGAGACCGCACTTGTGGAGATGAAAGAACAAAATTTTGACATTCACCTCCACAAGTGTGGTCTCCAGCCGCCGGCTAAAGCAGAGCTATTGGCTTCGTTTGAGGAACATGTGGTCTCCAGACTTTTGTCCCCGACTGTACATAAATTTACCCCTGCAGCTTTCCTTGTTAGGAAGTTTTTTTCTGAACACGCCTGCAATGACAATGGGATTCAAGCCGAGTTTATCTTTAGGATATCGAGCTTCGGAGAACATTCATCTATGCTTGGAGTGTTTGTAGTTTGTAGTTTCTACACTGAATACAGTATACTTCATGTTGTAACTGCAACGCATGGCGTGGCGTCTTTATTTCTCTATTGCAGAAAATGTATTGGCGAATGCCAAGGTGCCCACACCCGGGTGAGTAGTGCCAACACATTCAACAGGTTCATTTTTCATATGAATGCTGCATCGAATGCATCGAAGTGCTTGATGAAGGAAAGCAAACATTCATGAGTTGGCAGTTTGAACATTGTTAATTTGTACACAGAATTAACGGGTTCGTGGTGCGATGCAAAAAGCGCTGCAACCGCCGCGATGGCTGAGTGGTTATGGCGCTCGGCTGCCGACCCGAAAGATGCGGGTTCGATCGCAGCTGCGGCGGTCGAACTTCTAGAGGCTCATGTACTGTGCGATGTCAGTGCACGTTAAAGAACCCCAGGTGGTCTAAATTTCCGGAGCCCTTCACTACGGCGTCCCTCATAGCTTGAGTCGCTTTGGGATGTCCCATAAACCGCAAAAAGCGCTGCAGTAGTTTCATCTGGCACAATACTGTGCTTGAGTTGTTTCATCTGGCACAATACTGTGCTTGAGGCTGCGCATTTGTCTTTTGAATCGCGCATTTTATTTTGAGTTTCGGGACCAATTTTTTTTCTTTCTTTCGAAGGCATGTGGCATGGCCGCATTCTACATTGAGGCATGTCTGCCTCAGTGAAATGTGACAGCGTGTTGCGGCTGTTCATTTTTTCTTTTGATAGGGTGCCAACTTCAGTGATGTCATATTTACTGAAATATAGCATGACCACTGTTGTAATGCGAGGGTCAGTTTTGCTGGTGAGGAACAAGACAAGAAAAGTATGTTAAGGAACTAGACCGCTGCTGAGTGTCAATTTATGGAGAAGTCTGTCAAACTGTGATACCGTGATTTCTATGTCTCTCCTACATTGTTGGTATCATCATCATCGCATGCAGATCCACTTTTCACCTAGGTGACGTTACCTTACCAGTTGCCTCTTCATACTTTATGGTCTGGCACCAATTTGTTTAAATGAAGGCTCCCCACAAAAGTAGCTTGTAGCACAAAGATTTGTCTGTGAAGATTTATTCTGGTTATTACAGTATTTTATTACAATATTGGATTTTAATGAGTTTACTGCACTTCTAGGCTGTTTTATTTAGTCTTCAAAACTTCATTAGTGTGATCGTTCTCTTTCTAGTCGCCAAGAGAAAAACGCATTCCATTCAAATATATGCCAAAGTTTTGGTCAACGGGCAGCATTTCGGAGCTGTGCAAAGTGACCGTGGTATTGCAATTTTAGTTTGGGGCATTGTATTTCGAGGTGTAAAGTTGGATGTTTTCTTGCCAAGTAATAGGTGCAGGGGCTGTCTACTTAAGTGGGGTGATGCGTGTGCAGAGTTTGCATCGTTGGTTTCTCGCAGTACTTGTTGCACTTCTCTTTATCTGCCCCTTGTTCCATTGTAATTGGGCCACCTTACTTTCGCCTCCTCTTGTATGTTTTGAACAGTGCCAAGACAGATGACCCGGCCAGTAGCAACGGTGACACGGTCTCCGTACAGGCGCGCGACCATCATGATGCCCTTGAACAGAGCTTCTACTGTAACGAAGATGATGCTGGCAACAGAGAGACCATTTGCCCATCGCAAAGCACTTTGATCTTCATGGAGGATGCACTGTCATGCTTGGTATTCAGTGGAGCTGGCAATGTCGACGCTGTGGACCAGAATTCCTCCTCTGCTTGTCCAAACAGGACGACTGTTGCTGCTGAAACCATGGACTTGACCTGTGCCAATGCTTCCTATGTGGCTGGCCAGCTGGCTGCGGACTGCGCTGGTGCAGTGGACAGGAATGCTTCCTCTGCTTGTCTCAGCAAGACCGGACTTGCCGATAAGACCATGGACATGACTTGCGCCAACACATCCGTGCTCGGCCCGATTCCCACTGATTCTGCGGACAGGAATGCTTCCATTGCTGGTCTCAACAAGACCACACTTGATCACAAGACAATGGACTTGACTGTCGCCTCTGCTTCTCCTGTGCTTGACCAGATGACCACGGACCTTGCTAGGGCTGCAGGCAGCAACTCCACCTCCGGTTGGCTTAACAAGACTATGGTCACCGACAAGACTATGGACTTGACTGGCGTCCCTGCCTCCCCTGTGCTTGACCAGATGACCACGGACCGTGCTAGGGCTGCAGGCAGCAACTCCACCTCCGGTTGGCTTAACAAGACTATGGTCACCGACAAGACTATGGACTTGACTGGCGTCCCTGCCTCCCCTGTGCTTGACCATATGACCACGGACCATGCTAGGGCTGCAGGCAGCAACTCCACCTCCGGTTGGCTTAACAAGACTATGCTCACCGACAAGACTATGGACTTGACTGGCGTCCCTGCCTCCCCTGTGCTTGACCAGATGACCACGGACCGTGCTAGGGCTGCAGGCAACAACCCCACCTCCAGATGTCTTAACAAGACGATGCTCACCGACAAGACTATGGACTTAACTGGCGTCCCTGCCTCCCCTGTGCTTGACCAGATGACCACGGACCGTGCTAGGGCTGCAGGCATGGACTGCACCTCTGGTCGCCTTAACAAAACAGTGCTTATTCATGAGAGCATGGATGTGACCTGCGCAGTTCCCTCTGCGGTTGAGCAAATGCCAGAAGATAGCACGGCCATGCACCAAGGTGCTTCCAGCATCTGTGATGTCTCGGTACACCCGCTCGAAACAATGAATGTGACTTGTGCAAGTGGTGTTGTGGATTTAGCAACCGACGCAACCATGAGGGAAACGGATGTTGTTGCAGCTGGACACATTTATCAGGCAGCTTCAGGTGACGCTGCAGTTCAGTCGATGAGCGCTGTTTTTAAAGATAACATCACAGAGGATCCATGCGATGTTGCAAAGCCAGCCCAGCAATTAGATCTTGCCTCGTTTGTCGCAGTGGCTCGGAAATTCGATGCAAGAGATGCACTAGGAGACGACGATAGCCCAGTCAGGACTGCTTCCAACATGAGCACTATGGGTGATGCAGCTGGAGTAGCCAACCCAGTTGTGCCGTTAAGCCTTGCTTCTTTTTTTACAGCAACGCGGAAATTTAATGCGAGAGATGCACTGGGAGACGACGATAGTCCAGTCAGGACTGTTTGTGACACGGCCGCTGTGCGTGACGCGGCCGTAATTGCCAACCCAGTTGTGCCGTTCAGTCTCGCTTCCATTACACAGACAATGCAGACAAATGACTCAAGTAACATCCGGGGGAACGATGGCAATGACAAGCATCATGTTATGGGAGTGTCTGCAGCAGTGCTTGACGGTGCCACTCGTTTCAGTGAGTGCCCCACATCTGCTGACACCACAGAAGCACCAGAGATGAGTGGTGTGATCCTTCCCCCTGCTGTGGACATCTCTTTGGCTACAAACTACCAGCCAGTCACAATGAACATCACTGGCCTTGACGTCAGCGGCAGGGGTATGTTGAGCAGCGCCGCTTTGCTCTCTGGCTCCGATTTATCTTCGGCCAAACAGAATGCTATCTCAAGTGAGCCCTGTTCAGCCAAGAGAAATGGCAGTTGGACGGCTATGCAGCCACGGGATGCGGAGCACATGGCGTCATGTCGTATGAGCCTGACTTGTGCTTTCACAGGTAGTTTGGACAATGACCGCCCGCCTCCAGCTGCTCCTCTTTTGGCCGACGTCACTTGCTCCAGCATCAACCATGAACAATCCATTGGCCCAACATCGCACAACGGCAAAGTGCTGGGCGAAGATGCTGGAAATGGGGACTCTTTCAACCTCAGCAAGACTTGTTTGATGAGCGTCTCAATGGATGCAACCTGCGCAAGCACGGCAGCAGCAGTTATAACTGAGCAGCATGTTGCTGACTTGAGTGGTCACCAGGCAGGGCTGACACACTCTAATGATTCGTGCTCCGCCATCAAGGCTTGTAAACATCTCTGCAAGCGTTCAGAGGAGGCCATTGATCCGGGCAACTTGATGGATTTAGATGGGGCAGCTAACCAGTGCTCGAGAGCCCATGGCAACGACCTCAATGGTTCCAACGAAAGTGCGAGGGACAGCACGGGTGCTGCTGGGTGGTCGGCAAACATGACTGCAGGACTTGTGGGTGGTATGACACGTGGCGAGATTACCGTGGAGCCAACCCTCACTTCCGCGCCTCTTCTCATGCCAGGTTCCTTTCTTGACGACGTGGCTGCTGTTGAACCCATAGAAGGCAACATCAGTTTCCCTGATGCGATCCCCCGAGAAAGTCCGCTTCCTGACGTGGGAACTGTGCCATCTTTTGAAGAGGCCACGCCAGGGCACAAGGCAACTGACGAAATGCGGTGCATCGAGGAAAGAGCCGTGATAACGCCTGTCCGGCCCGCATCTTCAGAAGGGGGTGAAAGGAAAGACATGACCTCCTTGAAGAAGCGACTCGCCGCTGAAGTAGATGGCGTCAGCGTTCTGAGTGGCAAAGACAGCATCGCCCTCCAGCAGATGGTGAGCCCTGTTTCCAATGCAAGTCGGATGCCAAGGGCTGTCTCATCATCAAAATCAAAGAGCTTAAATGCTGCCTCAAAGAACGACTTCAGTGCTCTCCGCAGGAAGTTCGATGCTTTCCTTGACTCGACTGGAAATGGCAACATTTCTGGGTTGGATGGGTTGGATGTGTCAGCCTTGCTGGCTACCACTGCTGACGACGTTGACTCTATTTCGGGCGATGCATCATTTCCACATACTGCACAGGGAAAAGTCAATGTGCACGACAATGGAGGCAGTGCATTAGAAAGCTCGAGCAAAGGCAGAAAGCAACAGCCGAATGGCACGAGAAGTTCATGTCTCATGAAAAGCCCTGGTCGGGACTGCTCTGTAAACTCTGGCAATGGAGCAGATGTTGGCAGAACTGCGTCACAGGTGCCGGCTGTGGAAGGTGAAATTTTGGCTGACTCTAAACCTTCAAAAAAGGGCATCGTTAGGAAAAGCGGTGAATCCTGCTCTTCCAAAGATGGCTGTAACTCAAACGTCGTCATCGATGTGGTTCATGATGTAGGCTCAGCTAGAAGAGTTTCTGCAAGCTTGGAAGGTGAACGCCGATCAACTCGTGCCACTGCTTGCTTATCCAAAAACTCCATGGGCAATGCATCTGGGTCTGGTGATGAGGGTGACAGGACGGACTCTGTTGCGAAGTGTGATGCCGCGCGGAAGAGTGAGACATTTGTTGAAAGCGGCAAGTGTACGCGGAGGAGCAAGACATTTGTTGTGCCTACCAAGGACGCTAGGCCCGGTGCTACATTTACCGTGTTGTCTTCTCCAGGCTGCGATGTTGCCTGCATTGACAGCAGTGCCGCTGGTGAAAATGCCGCTGAAAAGTCGGAGCTTCTTCCTGCTCCAGCAAATGTTCCTTCTGCCTCCTCAGCACCCTGCAGGTGTTCAGCGAAGAAGCACATTGCAGGAGCATGCCAGTCAAGTGACAAAATTAGTTGTGACCAGAGTGCTGCCACCACCAAATTTAGGAAGAGGCTGGATTTTACTGAGCTGAAAGAGCGACCCAGAGGTGTCGAGGCAGGCAGCGCCACCTGTGACAACCTCAAATTAGGCTTGTCTTCCGATGCGCACACTGCTTCTTCGAGCAGAGCACTTTCTGAACCATCTGACCAGTTTCCTGTCTCCGGTCGATCTCGTTCTCCTTGTTCCAAACTGCACACCTCATCAGCAGGTTCATTAAGCAAGATTCGGCAGCAGCATCGGGGCCTTAGCTACGTAGGATCTGATGAAGAAATGCTCATGGACGTTCCAGAACCTTCCCTTGTCATGAGCAGCCCCACGACATCCTCCGTGCAGGCTGTTCAAAGAGACAATGGCACAACCTCGGAGCAGGTAACCTCTCCGGAGGGCAGAGAGAAGATAACACTGGTCAACGGCCACATATCAACGAGCTTATTTTACTCCTCTTCAACGGCGAAGAAGAGGAGCAAGCCACCATCGACGCCATCCTCCCGACCGTCTGAATCTGGCCGTTCAAAGGCAAAGAAGCAACGGTCAGGGAAGTCTGGTGCAAAAAGTGGCGACTGCAATTGCCGTCGTACACCGGCTTCGAGTGGCAGGAAACGCAGGGCTTCGCCGGAAACTCGGAGCACGGACAAGTGCAAACACAAGGCAAAAGGTGGCCACGCTAGCGTTCGAGGAGCGGCGAACAAATCCCAAGTTGCTGACCAGGAGGAAATGGCGGTTTCCAAGAAGCAAAGAAATTCTTGGCTCTCTTTCTTCGCTCGCAACTTGAAGCTGCGGAGTCTGCCTCCAACACCGCCAGGGCTGTTGGAAAACATTGTGAATGCAGGGCTGCCTGAGCCTCGTGACTTTGGTGAGTAGGCATCTTCATTACATTTTGTTGCCTACTAGGGTAGGTTGATGGTTTTAGGCTTCCTTCACCAAAGCAGGCAAGGTTATTTCCTGAATGCGTGCGCTGTAATTGTCATTTGTCAGTGGGCACACTTTGTGTTCTTCTCTATCGTGCTCATTCTGCTGCGTTGTTAATTATAGCAGCGTCATTGGTCCCTGCTGGTAAGGATGAGGGTGCAAAGTTTCTTTTTACCTTCATTACTTTGGTGAGCTCCTTTGCGCTGCTTTGCAGATGTGCTTGCTGATGCTGATTAGTGTGAGCACTTCCTAAAAGCTGCACCTTGCAAGACCAGTTTAGGGCTGTTTCAACTTTACAAATGTTCCATTGCTCTCAGAGACGGGTTTTAATACTTGGCTGCTGGTTGATTCTCGCTCAGATTTCGCGCAGAGCTGGCATCTCAGTCTATTCAAAGTATCACTTCATTCCCGTAGAAACAGGCAAGCATTGCAGCCAAGCAGTTTTAACGATGTCGCTGCCTGTCACAATGTTGCACCACAGATGCAACATTTCACAACTCGGCGCCGGCGCCATCTTGTGTTCAATTCATGCACTACTCAGGAACGTGAAAGGGCGACGACAAACTGAGGCCGCAGACACAACACACATTCAGTGTGGTCTCACTCCCTTGTTGTATCCCTGTAGTTTCCTGCAGTGTTTCTAGTTGAACGGAATGTACAACTTTATTGATGCTTTGTTGACGCTATCTATTGGCAGAATGGCAAAAAAGTCTGCTACAAGGCATTGACAATGCAGCGTTCATGGGTATCTCTGAGTGTGTGCATTCCTCTTCATAGCACAAAATGGCAGCATTGCTGCTTTTTCAGTTTCAGCCTCTTTATTTTGGTCTTGGCGGAGCTTGCAAGTAACGTAATCTAACGTTGTAGTGGAGAAAATTGTCGATGCTAGCTTCTGCATGAAATTGGTCTAGTGTGCTGTTAGCAGGCAGGGGCAGTTATGTCTCTACAGAAATAATGCACAGTCCATGTGCCACGTGAATGCATACATATGTGTGCACTCATGTGCTTCTGCACATGTAGGTGCAACGAACGTGAATATTAGTGCACCTTTCAGTCATATCAATTTGCGATTATGTTGCAGCAGGAGTTCAGAGCAAGGAAGGCGCTGAAACCAAGGCACTGCCAAAGCTTCCAGACATGTATGTTTTTTCCATTTCCTTTCAGTTGCATTAATTCTTTGTTGCATTGTACTGCCAAGAACTGTATCCATTACAAAAAAAAAAGCATGTGTGCATTCAATGCTAGCACTGGCCCAGTGTAACACTGGTGCAATGTCAAAGTGTTATCATTGAGTGCAGTGTGTGCTGCTGAATTGCTTGGTGCATTGTACACATTGGCCCGAACTACATTCTCTGAAGCTAGCTCTTTTTATTTTTTGTGAATGTGTGTGCGTGCATGTGTGTGTGTGTCTTTGCCTTGTGGAGACAAGCCTGGCACCAGTGTTCTAGGGAAACCGAGTACCAGGTGAAGTTGGCCTGCACTGATAGATTACCACACTGTAATTTGACAGTACTGGTACTATCACTGAATGTGGAGCTTTTTTAAGGTAGAGAACATGCATGGGGCATCTCATGTTTTGGCCGTGTTGCAATTACCAGCCATCTTCACTCGCGAACTCTTACACGTTGACTTGAGTCTAGGCTACATCACCGTTCACTTCCAAATGATGATCAGAGTCCTTTTCTGTTTTGATAACATGAGTTCGAATTAAGTGGCGGGGGAAAATTTTTAATCGAATTTGCTTGGCAATATAGCAGTATTTTGCTGCCGCATCAACTTCTACATTCGGTGAAAGAGCCGTATAATCTGCTTTACGCTAACAACGAGAATTACATGGAGGCGTCCTCATTGTCTCCTCAATTAATTTAACATCAGTTGGCTGTACAGCGGCGGTAGCCTAGTGGTTTGAGCATCCGCCTCGTGCGAGTAGTTCAATCTCCAGTGCTGCCGGGCACCTACCGATGATGCAATGGGCCTGTTGCTTGGCTTATGTGGGGTGAAATGCTTGTGAAATGGGTCTTTGACCCCCAGCTTGTGTACTCAAAAATACCTTGTGCCATGGCGCTCTTTGGCCAAAGTTGCCGGTTGTGCCAGCTTATGTCAGGCACAAACAAGCTGGGTCAGCAAACTGTTCTGGCTAGCTCATTTATTTCATTTTCCTTTAGAGGCTGCTCAGCTAGAATCTTGTTGAAACAAATAGTGGTCTCTGCTACCGGCTTTGGTAGTGATGTCTCAACGAAAGCTCTCATAATTCATACATTTTGAGCTAATCATACCCTAGGATCAGTCTTACTCTAGACAAGAATGACAGATGTTAGGTGCACAAAATTTTTTGCAATTTAAGGTGTGCAGCTTTTCAGGCTTTGAATGGTGCAGTTTGCATGCATGTGTGGGAAACACTCCAACACATACCTAAACCATGACATGATTTTTCTTTTCTCCTGCTCTTTCTATGGTCTACAAACCTTCATGTGAACAATGTAATTGCACAGCCTGTACTGTAAACTGTTCTGTCTAGCACGAGGCAAGAGAAGTTTGACAGCTCCAGCACAAAAAAAACGCTACACAGAAATGCTGCAGCTGTTGTTTATACATGTCTTAGAAGTTCAAGCAGAGGTACTGATGCATGTTTGCAAGTGTGCTTTGTCCTGAAACATGCAATGGTATCGTTTACAGTAGATATCCAAGTCTTGAAGCAAACACGCCGTGTTTTAAAAAGCTTGATCACGGCGTGGCTGTAGTATGTGCTATACAGAGCTTATTTTAGCCACTGCCAAGTTTGCAACTCTGGACTTTCTTTTTTTTTTTTTTCTGTCATATTATAGATAATAGATACTTTCATATATTGTCAGCAAGGTTGTTGACATCATTGCTTGTTAATTATATGCTCCACTAACTCTTGGTGTGCGAACCGCTGAAATTCTAAGGGCTTCGAGGGGCTTGAGAGGAGGTGGGTAAAATTGCCATCGCTACTTTTTAATTGGGGTGATATTGATTTGCGGGAAAATTTCGTTGGGAAGTGCAGCTTTATACATGGTGGCTATTGATGAGAGCTTATATATTATTGTAAACTGATGTACGCTTCGAGCATGTAACTCGTGGCTCAGAAAAACCTATAAATGGGGAAATTGGTGTTGTAGCGTCCTGAACACACGCAGTGCAAAAAGGACACGACGAGCGCTGTCTTTTGGCTGTCACGTAACTATTCTCAGGGGAACACATTGAGGAGGAACATACACGATGTGGCCGGTGAAAAAAGCTCCCTTTCCTGTTCTAATATTCGATGTAATGCCGTTGCAATGGTTGTGATGTCGAAGTAGTCGGCTGTGGAGAAGGAGCTCAACATGTTGGTTGAACCACAACGGAGTGGATCTATAATGGTCATAAAAGCCTAGCATTGCCATATGTACTATTGGCGACGAAATTTTCCAGCACGTAACTCCTGGCTCAGTAAAACCTATAGATGGGAAATTTGGTGTTGTAGCGTCTTGAACACACGCAGTGCAAAAAGGACACAACGAGCGCTATTTTTGGCTGTCACGTAACTATTCTCAGGGGAACACATTGAGGAGGAATTGAGGGGAACACATTGAGGAGAAGTAGTTGACTTTGGAGAAGGAGCTCAACATGTTGGTTGGACCACAACGAAGTGGATCTATAATGGTCATAAAAGCCTAGAATTGCCATATGTACTATTGGCTTTAGGTGCAAAGTGCTCTATTGTTCGGCTGATTTCACTGGCACACATTATAAGAGTCCAAGGCCTAGTTTCATCTCTACAAATGTGATCTGCAATCACTGGCTGATAAGAAAGCTATATGCTTTTGATGTCGATCGCGTGTCCTAAGCACTTTTGTCCCTGACGGTGCAGTCCTGGCCGTAATATTACGAAGTATGCTTTTGCGACCACACTCCTGTCACGCCTTCCCTGTCAAAATGGGAAATACTTCATACATGTTAGCACATAATGCCGGTGCACTCCTGTATGAACCCAAGAAACCGTCGCATCCTCTGTACGGAACGCTCGAGAACTTTTCAAACGCCGAAGCATGCTTCATAATACTTTGGCCACACCTGTGCTGCAACTAGCATCCTTCATGTGTCACTTTGGTACATGCTGTTGCAATTTCACACTAGCATTTCTTGCGTGTGCTTTTCATGTTGCAGCTTTTCAATTTAACTCCTGTTTTGCCACTTTGGCTAATGCAGGGCCCTGTCAATTATTCTTTTTTTTTTGCTTGTTGCAGCTGCGAACCAGTTGTCTTTGACACTGCCGAGGTTGATCTTACCGCTGGAATCGACATCAACGATATTTTGGATCGCCTCGACGATAAAGATGCCCTGGAGAGCATCTACTGGAGCTTCACTGAGCTTCCCCAGGAGTCAGTGTAAGTGGCTTTAAGGACTTGTAGCGAAGAAACAAAGTGGTAAATTAGTACATGTTTGGGATATGTGTTTTGCGAACCAAGAAAAAACCTGAAGTGCAGCTTTATAACTGTTGTGCTCTCTGGCTGCTTTCATTGGTTCGCAGGAAGCAGTGGGAGCTGCGTGCCATAGAGATGGAGCCGCATAAAGCAGTCTTCGGCTTCATTGAGGACAAGGTGAAGCTGACTGTGTCACTGGGTGACTTCGTCAGGCAGCCGGGCAGCACGGACAAAGACGCTCTGTTTCAACGGACTGCAGGAGCAGTTCCTCGGCGCAGCAAGCATATTTCGGCACTGAATTTTCAAACAAATTGCTGTAAGTATGCTTGCATGCTCGCAACACTGTAACTCGCAGATCCCAGCAGCAGTGTACACGACACTGGGGTTGCTGGCCTAGTATTTTTGCTGTGGTTCATGGACTAACACCTTTTTATTTGTCCCATTTTTAGCTCCACAAGCTCTTTTCAACCAGTACATAATAAACAAGCGCTTTCTGGACACGTTCAAGACTGCCGAGCTACTCAAGCGATATCCCACCACTGACTGCCTGGGCAAGGTGACTTTCACTCTTGAGATTTCTGCTTGTGCACTTTGGTCTGCTTCGTTTGTTGCCAAGCCATTATCTTGGCAGTAAATGAGTCTTCTGCTGCCAAACAGACATCAGCGTACCCAAAAATAACCATAGAGTCGATTTTGTTTATTTATTTCCGCTAAAATCAAAAATCGTATCTGTAAATTTCTGTCACTGTCAGGCTTGATTGAGAACGGAGAAACAAAAACACAGTGCAAGAGCGAACGGAGTGCTGTGCATTCGCCTAAAGTGCGGATGTATTCTTTCTTCCTGTCGGCTTTGCAGATGCTGGGTGAGCTGGGTGCCTTCTTTGTGCGCCATGGGCCACTGTGCCGAGACATTGGCTTCATCGCCAGGTTCTGCCCATACACATTCGACTACCCTGTGTGAGTCACTGCGGCTGTGATGCCATTCAAACTCTCTCACATCAAAAGCCATAGGAAGACCCAGCTTTCTTCGCTACATCGACAGTTTGAATAGCGCTACACAAACAACAGTCGTGAGTCGCGATTTGGGAAGTTGGCTGCCCCGAGAGGATAACATTCAGCTGCTGTATTAAAACAGCCTAGTTTCTAATGAATGTGGTGTTAACTTGTACTTTTTCTAGAACAATACCATTTGTCATCTTGCAGTATAAGCTCTGCTTGATTTCTTAAGGATAGATTAATATGAGCCCCCTTCCTCGTTTCTATTTTTTAAATGGGATAGCACCAGAATCAGAAGCCCCATGGGGTCAAAATGAGTCGTCGATCCCAAATTTCGCCTATGGACTTACATGTCCCTGTGAATTTACCTTTTTTTTTACATTGTAATGAATTTTTGCAATTGCTCTAAGAACATGCAATTTTCTGCTAATTACTTGATGGTGAGATAACCTTACGAGGTTGCTAGTTTTTTGTAGCTTGAAGCATTTTTTGTGCATGTATGTCTGCATGCTTAGTTGCATACATGTGCCAAACTGGCCAAGTTCTGTGCACAAGTGGCCAGAACTTGTTCAGCCTCCCACATCTCCTCCCAAGTCACCACTTGCCAATGCAGTTTCTTTGTTACTGAGTGCCACTATTAGACTTTCTCCGAACAGGGTTTCCATAATGACGTCAAGAGTAATATTGCGTGCCATGCTGAAGTGCGAGCGAAATGCAAACGACCACTTTGAAGGCCTTCTGAAATTGAATGGACAGTGCACAAAACTCTCATGTCCTTGCTGTTTGTCTTCAAGACTTCTTACATTACAGCCTCTCAATCCACATCATGCATCCAAGGCGACTCATCTGGTTTCACATGGATCTTCTGATTGACCTTGACACGTATCCGCACGCAGAGATCCTTCCTTCGTCACGGCCGTACTCGGATGAGTACCATGTGATAAGGTGAGCAGCAGCATTGGCCTCCCATTTGAACCCGGCTGTTGGGTGGGCATGCTTGCTTGCATTCTGTTGATTTTTAAGGCATACATCATTCAAGCAGCTGGCCTGCCAGCTGAGGCTGGCTATGTTTGCCCATGTGGGGCAGGTTTCATAATTCATTACAACTTAAAGGCTTATCGCACAGCACACATCTGAACTGGACTAGGCAGTTAACCCTTTCAGGCACTATAGAGAAATCTGTGTACCGTCGGCTGTCTAATGAAATGTGAACGGAATAACTTGACCGTGAACACAAGAGTGCAGGATTATGTGTTGCTGGAGAAGAAATGTTGGCACCATGTGGCGGTCATTGTGCCATCGGAGTTATTCGGTCTCCTTGAAGTAAGAATATTCATTTTGCTGTTGGTGTTTCAATTGTCTTGTACAGTGCAGTACATTATGAATTCTCGGCTTTTTCTGGCACCGTACGGCTATATAGCTGGGGTTAGACTTTTCAGTTAATTTTTTAATTCAGTTGCCTTTTCCTTTTTGGTGTTGTTTTTGAACACAATTTTCTTTCCTTTTTTTTGGCAAATATTTCTTGTGGAAGAAATCGGCATTTTTTTTTTTTTTTCGGTGATATATGTTGCACATCTGTGTGCTCAAAAGTTATGTATAGAATATAGTTTATCTTGACTTGTTTGTTAGGAAGAGCAGTTTATTTATTTATTTATTTATTTATTTATTTATTTATTTATTTATTTATACATACTGCAGCACAATTATATGCGCTATGGCAGGAGTGGGAAAACACAAAAATGCAAGGAAACAAAATGCAGCAAAATGTACAAAGTGAGCACTACAAAAAGTTAAAATCACAAATGAAATATCAAACAAGAAAGGAACTGTTAACGACAGGGTAAGAATACACAGCTATTATGCGTCTTCAACGGCAGTTACAAAGTTTTGAAATGGACAAGAACGAATGGACCCGGGTAGAGAATTCCAGGCTTCTATTGAACGGGGAAAAAAACTGAATTTGAACAAATTAGCATGCGCAAAATACGGTATCAAATTAAGCTCGTGATGGCTTCTTGTAGATGATAATGGTGCAAAGTTAATGTAGTGGTTAGCTGACAGCCTTACTGAGGAATTGACGACACAATGTAAGAATTTTAATGATTCAGTGTGGCGACGGACAGACAGCGTGGTTAAATTCAATGAGAGAAGTGTAGAAGAGGGTGAGAAATCGCGATCATAACGATGACATATAAAACGCGCAGCTTTCTTCTGGACTGCTTCTAACATGTTAATTTCGAATTGCTTGTACGGGTTCCACACTACAGCTGCGTAATCAAGAACAGGGCGGATTAGAGATTAGAGTAATTGTCATACAGCTGGTCATGTTTACTTTATTGGTTGTTATGAGATAATGTTTCATATTGCAAAGTTACAGCATGGAAGTGGTTGGGCAGAAAGACAAAAATTTATAAATATAACCATTTCTGAAACTGGGTTTCGCAAAAACTGGAATAACTGAGAAGAAATTGAATGCAGCAGGGATGCAACAGACTTACAATTGCCTCATTTATACAGGTGTTACAGGGCCTTTGTCTAGTCGCCATCATGCCAGAATAGCTATTTATCTGGTTGTGAAGAACAAATTTTCGGACTGAAGAAAATATGACCACATCCATATCTAGGAACCAGATGTCCTCCGAAAACTCTTTAACCAATTACGATTATGATAAGGTGACAAGTCTGTGAGCATAATGCACTAGGCGAGTAGACTAAGCTTGACGAGGTATTGGAGCTTCTCTGTCTGCACCAGACTTTTGCCTAATGTGGAAGGGCAGTGCCTCAAAATGTACAACTGCGCTGCTTAATTCAGCGATCCCTCCGTCTCATTATACATCCTGGCTTCTGCACTTCAATTCTGCACTCCTGTGACAAATTGTAATTTGTACTCAACACCTAGAAAGATGTGGCCAGCATGTCAAGGATGCTGACCTTTTCGGTTAAAACCGAATTTAAAAAGATGACTTCGGTGTACATTTTTTGTTTGTTTAAACTGACACCTAGCCAAGAGCTAGCAGCAATTTATTTTTTCTTAGTTTCAACATGAAGGGCTCTAGAAAGAGTGCTTTTTCTTGTTCACTAGCCAATGCAATAAATATTTCTCGCAACAGTGGACTTACGGTAGCACGTCCTTCAACCCGCCCTCATGCAGGCAGATTTTGTTACCTGTAATATTTTATTCTGCATTTTTAGCATTGTATGCATCTTTCGGGGAAAAAAAGTGCGACCACTTGTTGCCTCGGCAGCCTGTGAGAGGGGTTGCGACACAACACTGTACTTTGATTGGTTATTGACCTCAACTGCACACCTGAACTCCAACTAGTCGAGAACATTGTTCATGCTGCTATCAAACAAGGCACTATTTATATTCCGCTTGCACCGCACTTTGCATGTTCTGGTCAGCAGTGCTGGCGGCCGTACAAAGGTGATGGTTTGCTCTCGCGTGCTTGCAGGACAGAGAAGCTTCGCCGCATCACGGCTCACGTGAAGCCAGGCCCCCAGTACATCAGGCGAATGGTCGAAGAAATCGAGGCCTTCATGGAGAAGTGAATCTGGCGGTCATCGAGACCACCTGTCATTCGATCACTCGTTCGCTAACCGGCCAACAAACGCCTTAGTGGGGGAACTTGGTGCCGTTGGCTTTTACTTGCCGCACAAAGCTGTTTGACAAGACAAGCACTTTAGACTACATCATTCTGAGCTAGTGTCTATACTGTATGCAGTCTTTATTCTTTTTGTATAGTCTTTGTATGTACATCTTTGTCTATTTTACAAATGACCATGCCTGGGATGTCTTGCGAGATTTTTTACCATTTCTAGCAGGGCGCTTCATGTAGAAGTGTCCCGCTGTGCTTAAAAGAAAATACATTTAGCGGTGCCAGTGTCATTTAGATGACGAATGCACCTGAATGTAGCCAGCTAAGCCAACTTAATTTTATGTCTAGGTTTTATTCGAGAGCAGGACATCGCATCGAGTTGTTGTTTCACCAGCGAGACTTGCCAGCTCCATTTTAAACAAACAAAAAGGCCCGGTCTGGAAGGGAAAGGAGCTTTCATTTTTGGTGGTAGTCTGGAAGTTTGCCAGGTCTTACTACCTCTGTAATTACCTTGGAGTGGTCATATCCTGTATGTGACGACGGAGCAATTCCTGTATTTTTGTGTATACCTTTATTTTAGATTGTGTCCATGCGTGTAATATATATTTATACATATATAAAAAAGCACACACACCTTTCTCAAAAAGGAGCAAACTTTGTGCGATTCAAAAACAGCATGGCATGCATGGCAGCCATAAAGTGAAAAAAATGCACGGTTGAATGATGCTTGCAGCCGAGCCATTTGTGTACACAAAAGACCGCACAACTACGTTCTTTAATACTGGTTATGGTTAGTTAGCACAGCCCTGGCTTTCCGTGGCGTCGCATGCAACGGGGGGTTAAAAAAGAAAGCATCACTGGTGCTATTTTTCCTACAAGAAATGTAGGAGCACGTGTAACCAAACAGGCATTTAGTTTTCTGTGGAATGAGTTTTATGCTACGGTGGAAAGCTGTTTTGCAGCGTCATTGTGAAGTGCCCTAAGTTCTTATTCCAGCCACTATCACCTTCATACCTTTGCTAACATATGTACATATTGCCCATTTCATTTCGATCTATAACTGTATAACCTCATGATGAAAATGTACAAGCTCTGCATCGACATTAAAATTTTATCCAAGCTCAATCTTTTTATTCAACTACTCGCTGGGCAGCTGTTGCCAGTACATTGCTTCGAGCTATCTTGGTCAATGGTCAACAAACCAGTAAACCAGTTTCTTTGTAAGTAGGTCACTGCTGTTTTGTTTCATTTGTAGTACAGAAAAATTCTGCTCCATGCAAGAGTCAATGCGGCCTAAAAATGGCTTCAGGTTCCAAAAATCCAAGCTCTCAAAATTGTGCTTAAGTACTGAAGGTTTATGTTGACGTATATATGCCATATTTATTCATGCAATGAATTCACACCCTTCCTCAGTTGCCATGGTGGCTCAGTGGTTATGGTGCTCGGCTGCTGACCTGAAAGACGCGGGTTCAATCCTTGTTGCGGCGGTCGAATTTCAATGGAGGCGAAATTCTAGAGGCCCGTGTACTGTGCGATATCAGTGCACGTTAAAGAACCCCAGGTGAAAAAATTTCCGGAGCCCTTCACTATGGCGTCCCTTATAGCCAGAGTTGCTTTGGGACGTTAAACTCCTATAAACTAAACCAAACACCCTTCCTTAAATGTATCGTATCTTTTTATTTTAGGTGGGGAGGGGGGGTGCATTTATAATGTAAGTTCAGTGTTCTTACTCTCGGTACCAGATGCCATCTTGCATAAGACATCGAGGCACACACCACATCTGTTTTCATGCAACATGCATCTTCCAAATGTGTTTGGACAGCATTTCAAATCTATTGCCAATTTAGGAGAATCCTGCAATACCTAGGACTGCTATGCAAGATGAAACTTTATAGAGGTACCAAAGCCTTCCAGCGCAGTCAAGACTGTTTGCATTGCCTTTCCTTCATCGGAGATTTATCATAGCACAATCCGCAAACCAATACAAGGCGTCAGCTGTGCATGCAAAGGTGCCCATAGGGGCACACACCTGCTACCACACAGGCAGAGCTTGATCCCAGAAGAGGTGAATCACCGAAGTGGATTCCGTATTGCACTGTGTTAAATATCTTCAATATTTGTTTTCCACACTGACTGGTCTGCGGACTGTTCTAATGACTCGTGCGAAATACGCACATCTGTCCATTTCAGAAGCTTGCCCTCACTTCTTGAGATGGCCAACGCATCACCTCATTCTGACCAAAAACGGTTTCGCATTTCCCTATATTTCATCTGCACAGCTCTGTTAAGCTTCATTTGCATCAGCCTGCTTGCACTGGTGTGCCGAGTGTAGTGAAGCATATCAGTAACATTAAAGGTCCTGGAAACTAAAACCGGTGACGAATTATTGCTTAATTTGTACTTCATTCAGTTCGAATCAGTGAATGCTTTGGTCATCTAAATAAAATAAAACGTGATCTAAAATACTTATATGGTTAACTGAACATATAGTAGGTTGCACGTGGAGTTTTCGTTCTAGCAATTTTAAGTGCTTCTGGTGATATTACAAGTTAATCCCACTGTAACTGGTATGCTACATCATGGCCAATTACTCTCAGATTGCACGTGGTACTCCCTGGCCGAGGCAAGTTGTTCACAAATATAAGCCCAAGGGTTTAACTCTATCGTAATGCCCTTGTCATGGCTTAAAATGCCACTCCATGGCTGGCAACAGCTCCATCATAATTGCATGCTAGAAGCTGCCACTTTAATTTTACCGAGGTGCTATGTGAAACTAAGCATGTTCTAATCAGTATTCCATCAATGCTTGCGTACAACCTCTTTCAGTTGCAAAATAATTTACTTGAGTACTGCGCTTTGCACGAAAAAAATTTCTGAACTACACATCGACAAAACTAATCATAGTTTTAATCATGCTGTCAAAACAACACATCAACTGCAATATTACGAATGCAGGTACCAAAATTTTAGCTCCTAGATCTTCCTTTTGTAAAAATGCATGAGACAATAAGCATAAACCATCATTCGGAATTCATTATGCCCGGTCAATAATATATGCCCGAATTTCTTCTCTCATGTTTTGGTTTCAATTTCAACACGTGAACAATGGCTGCAAAATCAAAAACAGCTATGCGACAGCTGCTGCTTCTCTTAGTAACCGCGGTTCGCGTTAACCATGGTTAAGCATAACCGCAGTTAAGCCAGCCGTGTAACTAGGGTATTAGAATTCCAAATCATTGGGCAGGCTGATGTAGCAGTTGCAGCAAATTTGAAACGGTTGAGCAGCGATTATTTTGAAGTTTTTACGGCTCGCATAACCCAAGTTTTGACACTGGAGCCACTGCTTGGGTGTTGAACCCAAAAACACCAGACAAGAAAATCATTAAATTTTCCGGACACAGGCACATGGTAGTCCATGTACTGTCTGCATCAAATGAAACACTAACACGTAAACTGCAATGGAAATATCAAAATGAGATCTTAGTTGATGACTGAATATTAGTGCACTTTAGTTTTGCTTCTATGGACCAAAGATCGCTGCATAGAAGTGTTAATGGACTCGTGTATTTCCAGTCCAGCAGCTACTGTTTTAGTATTCTCGTCCAGGTGTGCAACTTAGGTTGCTCGGATTTTTTCAACACTACATATATAGGTGCCAACCGATTTTCCGGACCTGGCAGGACCCAAAAATTGTCCAAACAATTGGACAGTCCAAAAAGTCTGCGGACTTGAAAAAAGAATTGCGTTATTGGGACGAAATCTGCTTGAAAGCTGGTATTCAAGCTAATTATCCGATAGCTTTTGGGCAGGACATGGCAGAGTCATGCTTCCATAGTCGGGATTGCATACGTACGCCGCACACCACATGCGCAGCATGAAAATTGCCACGCCAGTTCATCTGCACATTGAAACAAGAAATGCACATATCTTAGTGGTGACAGAGGTCCCTTGCGACTTATTTAGTTCAAAAAACTAACTTCTGGCCTCTGCAGGATCCGAAATATTGTTAGCCAATATGTATACATTCCTATGAGGTGCGCGATAGTGCTGCAACGAACTCCAAATTATTGGAGTCTGAAAAATCGGTCGGGTGTTGTACCAATGCTTGGAGAATAACTTCAAAGCACATAAGTATCAACCAAAAACTTGGTGTCCGCACCAGGTTCGCTTGGATTAACCTCCTGTTGTGAGTCACCTGCTTCACTCAGCTTAACAAGCACCATTTCATACGAAAAAGAACACAATTCGTTCCAAACAGGCAAGCCGAACAAACATAAAACACTTTTATCGAGTGCAGAAGACATAGACGTTGTGTTAAGGCGTGCCACGTTGACTGTGCGTCGGCGACTTTGCTGTTGAAGGCAATGCCTAGCGACAATAGCGAGGCCATTTTTGGCGATCTAAAAGCAGCACTGGTAGTGGTCCTATTTCTTCAGCAGCGTTGTTTGGTGCAGCTCAGAGCCATGGCACTCCCTAGAAAGATGAGAAAATGGCAACTGTACACGTCGGTGCAAAACACATTGTGCTCGCAAACAAACAGTATAGACACAAATGAAATGCCTTTACCACAAGAATGGTTCGTTTCCTATAGTACAGCAAAACCTCGACTGTTCAACTACAGACGCATCAAATGGAAAACATCCTCTGATATCACTCACTGAACTGCACATTAGTTATACGCAAAAGTACGGCATTTCAATCTAAGTGGCTATCCGACAAAACCACTGTTGCCGAGAAACCAGCTGGTGCTAGCCACCATGATTGGCAAGTTTTAGGTCAACCTCTATGTACCATTGGAAGCATGGCATATATGACCTCGTTGCATCGTGGTATCTGAACTCACTTGTAGCAACGGCGGCAGTAGAGGTCGTTTGAACAGCCAAGACAACGTAGGACCGCGTCTTCGTTGCAGATGACGCACCACGGCAGCTCCTCAGCTTCCTGCAGTGGGAAAGTGGATTTAGAGGAACCCCAAAGACAGATCCATCCAATTATTGTTCAATCAGTTTTCTGGCTCCTTCTGGCCATGCCGATGTTTGTTCGGCAGCGAAAAGATGCATTTGCTGTAGAGACAATTGGATTTAAACACTTTCATACCACTTGTTTCAAACTCCCAAAGTCTCCGTGATCACAGTGTGAAAGTGAACGGTCCTGTTGCATAGCATTTGAGATCCGGGAACAAAACTGTCTTGACACACTGCCGTTTACGTGTGAAATCCACCAATGATGGGCAACACCTGTATTTCACTTTTCTGGCCTTTTCTGGCTCATAAAGACTAAAAACAGCATCTTTGCCATTACGATGTGTTAACATAATGATACCAGTCAACTCGAATTGCTCCTAAAAAGAGCACTGCAGACTCCTTCCAATTTTCGTTCTTGGCAGAATTTGATTGGCTGGTTTTATCCGGCTCCCTTCATATTTGTTTAGCACTGAAAGGCATATCGTGTTCACAGGTATACAATGCTGTTTGTGACCTAACAAAAATGAAAAAAAAAGAATGTACGGTATATATTTAATACGATTATACTGCAATATCTGCCTGTTCAAGCCAATTACAGCAGAGGGCATGGAAGAAAAACGGAGACGGCACGCAAAAATATGGAAGCAACGGATACGGCTATAGTATTATCCAAAAGGCAACACTTCAGAAATGTGTGCGCCACCATCGACCGCAGCAAAGCCTGCGACGCGCTAATGCACAGAGTCTCCCATATAGCAGTGGCTGCCATCACTGCCATGCCACCGCTGCTTCGTGCTGCTTAGTCCTGTGCCCATTCGCCCTTCTTTCCGTTCCGTACTCAACTCTCCCTTCCAGTGCCTGCTTGTTCTCAACGGCCCACGCCAACTTTGACGCATTCAAAGCCACCCTTCCTTGCACGCCGCGTGGCCTCAACGTCACCTAAAAGTTGGCTTCTCCTAATAGCTCATTAGTCTTGTGGTGAAGGTAGCTGTAGCTATCTCCAGAAGCAAGAAAAAAAAAAGCGTTATATTTCTACCATGGCTCCAAATATAACTCAAGATGCGTTCTGAAACTCACGACCACAGGAAAAAAATAATTCGCACTACAGTCGCATAAATACGGAATTTACTGCTACCAAGAAGTACTGTGGTTTTGGCTAGCTGGTGCATAGCTTCTAGATGATGTCAGGACGGCGCGATGTGTTAAAGCAGGAATTTTGATATTGCGATCTGTTTGCCTTGGTCAAGCGTGCGTCTTTGTTGTGAGGATGAATTGATTTCTTGTTGGTTTTGCACTCAGATAACCTTGGGACCTAGTAAAAAAAAAAAAAGTTTGCTTTCATCAGGAGTGTAGTGCTGAATGCATGAATGTATCTTCCGGTCTGTTAGAAGTAGCACCTACTTCCTGAATTCTGATTGTTGTTTACAATCTCTTATTCTTGCGTGATAGGCTTCTGCGATATGGCTCGGGTGCTTCATAAAATGCAAGGGTTTGGGCGAATAAACCTCAGTTGCAAGCTGGCGCCTGTCCTGTTGTGTTCTTGTGCCTCTCTTGTCCTTGTTCTTTTTGCGCCGTCCTGACATCATCTAGAAACTGCTATCAAAATTGCAGTTGAAAACAGAGCCTAGCACAGACACGTACAAAAAAGAAAGCAATCAATTAAGCGAATGGATAATTTTAGTTCAGCGGCAGAGTCAAATAGCACCGAAAATGGTAGCAATCGGCCACAAGTCCAAAACTCTGCTTTGAGCGAACAGAGGTCGGAGTCGTCCGAACTGTAATAATCTGAAACCGACGTCAGCTAGTTGGAACGCAGTGAATTGAGCCAGCCTTACCAACCTCACCGCTTGGGTCCAAGCCCAGCTCCTCCAGGTCCTCCTGCTCCTCGAGCTTTGCCTCTTGAAGCACCTGGGCGAGAGCAGAAAAGAAAAAAAAAGCACGGGATTTCTGACGGCTGCCGAGCGCAACTTCACTTCGGTACGTGCTACTGAAAACAACTTTGCACTCATTGTGGAGACCTATGCGTGATTCCCCCAAAGAACTAGCCTGCATATTATTGGGACCACCCAGTATTGTCTCAGACTGTCAATGCAGTTCGTGCGGCAGGGTAGGAGTTGGCATTGTGTTCCCCCCTGATGGGTGTGGGATCCAGTCCAGCATTCACCATGCGACACGCTACAAACCCTCTACACTTGCCTGATCCAAACCAGCAATCATAGTGTGCTGCACTGGACCCCCTTGCCACTCTACCTGCCTCTCCGCTCCCCTTGGTGAATGCAGTTACCCTTCCGGCACCCACTGCTTCCTACAGACTCAGCCTCTTTCCACATTACCCCCTTTCCATTTATTTCTCTCCTCTCCATCAAGGCTTCACACGCTGGACACCAATGCCGGACACTTCTGTTAGTGTTGGTCCTCATGTGAATGAATTAATAAAAAAGTTAATTGCTGAAATCGGGAGGAGGAAGTTTCTCACTGCCTTTGCACCCGTCTCACTAACTCCAGTGGTTACCCTAGCAGACCAGCTAATTTTAAACATTTAAAACAAACAATGTAATTAAAGTCAAGACTAAAGTCTATGCGTAATTCCAGTTATTCAACAAAGTTTTCTTTTTCTAAATGCCAACGAATGCCGCCGCGGTGGCTCAGTGGTTACGGTGCTCGGCGGCTGACCCGAATGACGCGGGTTCGATCCCGGCCGCGGCGGTCGAATTTCGATGGACGAAAAATGTTTAAGGCCCGTGTCCTGTGCGATGTCAGTGCATGTTAAAGACCCCCAGGTGGTCGAAAGACTCCTCAACTACGGCGCCCCTCATATCCAGAGTCACTTTGGGACGTTGAACCCCATAAAACCAAACCTAATGCCAATGTAAGGTATCAATGTCCCCTGCAGATTAATTTGATTATTTTACGATGGCCTACACTGCTTTAATTTAAAGCTTAAGTTGCTTACATGGTTACCTTGCTAAAATTAGGCACAACAATGCACTACAACTCTCTTTCACTACACATCAGCGTTACAAAAAGTCTCACACCATACTGTGCAAAAATCCACATCCTCAGGTTCATGCTATTAGTTCTATTCTGGATCAATATAAAAGAGAATTAAGAATAAGTATACATGCGACATTAGTAATGCCCAAAACATTTACATGCAATGTAATCGTGTCCATACTTGGCAAACAATACAACTAAAAGCAATCGGGTGCTAATCCAATAACTCGAGCTGTTTGCACATGTAACATCCACATGCACATGTAACGTATTCCAATCCTATATTGCTTTGAACCATGAAGGAGTATTTCAGGCCGTCTCTAAGAATCCCTCTCTTGTATAACACGCGCAGGTTTTTTATAATACTGTGTGTTCCTCAAGAGATAATTCTTGCATGCACTGTTCTTATTAAACATTGTTGAAGTTTTATATATATTGTTCTATGTCCTAACAATCGCATGCAAGCTTTGCAGTGGCATTTATGAGGTACTTCAGCAAAAGAAGTTTCGTACTGATGCTAGACGTGCTGTCACTACTATATTCACTGCACAGATGAGAAGTTTGCCGAGATATATGGCTTCTTTGGTTAATACTAACTTCTGTCAATGCAACTAACAATTTAGTAAATAGGGAAGCTGGTCTTAGAAAAACATTTTTTAATGGAGTCACAATTAGGAAATCTTCAAGGAACATGTATTTTTGCATGCCGGTTCAAAATGTGTAATTTAACTTTATGTAACTTTTTGCAGAAAGCTTTCAAAGAAATTCTTCTGCAGAGAACTTGCTAGAATGCATGCCATTGGCTTCTCTTGAAATCAACCTATGCAATAAGGGCAAAATTATCATCCTGCCTTAAAGGACTTTCAATTTGCCACATTCCTTAAAACACGTTTCCTTAAGATTTCATAATTGTGACTCGATAAATAATTTTTTTTTTCAAAGACCCTCTTCCTCCTTAAGACAATGATCAAGCCCAAGTCTGCTTTTGAATATACAGTAAACTCCTGATGGTGCAAACTCAATGTGAGCCTAGGGTTTCTTCAATTCTATGCAGTTTTAGTTAAGAGAAGCTTTTCCTAACACACCTGATATTGACAAGACCAAAGTGTCCGTTCAAATAAACTGACAGTTTTAGTTATTAAAAGCCCACCACTGTGCATGTTTGGTAGCATCCAATTCGACATTTTTTGTCATTGCGCTCTTACCCTTGCCACAACAGCATCCGCCTCAGCACTGTCGTCGGAATCAGATGCATCACCGAGTTCCTTTTTACCTGCGCAGTTTGTACACAGCATGAAGCACTGTGCTGGGCTCTCAAAAAATGCAACAAGGCTCGTGACAGAAAAAAAAAAGAAATAAATTCACAGGCGATCGAACACCACGATGCTACAAATCTGCATTAGCCATGTCAGTAACTGTCAAGATTACCCTGCTTCTGAGCCTTGATTTGGCTGAGCTCCTTCATGAGGTCCTTGTCCTTTTGGAGCTCCTGAAGCCCCTTCTTTGCGTCCTCTGCAGCCGCCTTCAGCTCTTGGCCAATCAGCTGCGCCACTTCATCGATGGGCGGCTCGTCCTTCACCTCGCTCTCTTTCTGTGCGGACTGGCTGCGTTCTGCCGGTCGCGTTGACGTGACACCAAGCTCACCTGTGTCACTAGGTGCCTCTTCATCTGTCCCCTAAATGAAAATCACCATGCTTTATTTTTATATATTGTCAGAAGTTTCACTTGTGTATCTTGTTAATTATGTGCGTCACGGCAGAATCTCGATGACAAGAATCTGGTTGGGTTCTGGAAAAAATTTGTATCATCTGAAATTCGCATCTTCCAAAAACAAATAAAATCTGTATGCAGAAGCACGGGAAATGCATTCATGTAGATCTGTTTACGGCTCACGGAACCTATGTGTGGCCGGGCGCCACTGCTCACTGTTTGCGATGTGTACTGCGCAACTGCCAATTGGTGCGGTTACGGCTTATGTGTTCTTATCATCCACAGTGGCACAGGGGGTGTTTGGAACACCCGTAATCCTTTACATTGTATACAATGCACTCCAGCCACAAAAATTTAAGAATCTGTACCATCTTGAAATCCATGTACACACATTGAGATCTCCTTTAAATGATTTTACACATCAGTACAAACATCACAACCTACAAACAAGCAAACGGCTGTGAGCAAATGTCAAATGTTATGTCCTTAATCTTAAGCACATGCCATGGTTAAGATTAAGGACAAAATATATTATACATAAAAAAACACTTTTCCAGCCTCCAAATTAAGCACTGAATATGTAACGAAAGTATCTGTAACGTTGCTCAATGTTTGCAGCCCCAGAAAAAGAAGAGCCCTCCCGAAAGTGTAGACTTCTTCCTTCTATCTTCATTCCTATACTATATTCTTTCATTCTATCCTTCCTCCCACTCGCAAGACTCTCAACAGCTGGTATGGAGAATCAAAGTGGCCTGCTGAATTTTGATGCACACTGCACATAACCTTAACTCATGCAACAGACTTCTCTTTTTCATACAAGCATGCATTTCAGAGCTAGACAGAATGCCAACCAACACACTATAAGCTATGCTTAGTGTTTCACACATTTACCTGTTCAGTGTCCATTGTGCAAGACATCAGGAGTGGATACAGAATATGTAACCATGACAGCAAGTGTTATGAAACAAAATTATTCACTAACATTACTTCAAAACAGTGTTTTAAAGTGCTGTTTACTTTTTGTTTAAAACAAACAATAACACTTACCCTGCTCATCAGATTACTTTTTTAGTGAACCAAGCAGTTCCATGAGCACACTGATCACCAATTACAGTATGATACTGTTTGTACCAAATTGAACAGAAGTTCTCATTGAACTTCTGAAACTTTCACCCGAGAAATTCTGGGCGAAAGCTTTCCAGAGTGCTCACCTGGGGATCCGCATCCACGGAATCTTTGCTGAGGTCACGCAGGCGCTCCAGACGCCGCTCCATCTCGTCAGTGGTTTCCTTAATAACCTGGGCACGGCGCCTGTCTATCGCCACTTCGTGCATGACCTGGGCAAACAGGTCGCCTGCCTTTTGACCGGCTGTCCTTCTGGAGTTTGCATACACCTGTGGAGGGTCATCCATTTGAGAAGCTTGTACGTACACTAGCAGCTTGTTCATTCATTCATTCATTCATTCATTCATTCATTCATTCATTCATTCATTCATTCATTCATTCATTCATTCATTCATTCATTCATTCATTCATTCATTCATTCATTCATTCATTCATTTAATAATTTCTTAGTTCACTGCACTCCCAGAGATGGCGATGCCGTTAATCAAATGCTATCTTTTAGCCACCAGAATATTAAAGAAGACCTTGCTGCCTATTGTAGACACAGTGGTCTCACACAAACAGAATGAGGTGGAGCTTCTTATAGGGTTACTCCTATCTTCTTTCCAAATTGTAGCCCTTTGACTTGGAACTGAATTATTACTTCTCCCTGTAAATCCTCTTTTTCTCCATCACCCCAGCAATGACCATGAACCTCCTCTACCAACAAAAGTAATTAATTCATCTATCTATTATTTATTAATTTGTCCACTGATTCATTTATTTATCTTGGTAACCTACATAATCACAAGGATGCAGTTGTTAGGTGGCAGTCAAAGCATGGAAATAACGTTTCACCTGCTCACATTGTGTGCGCACATAACCATCTACGCAATCTACAGAAATCAGTACCAGAATGACGACAACGCTCTGAAAGCATGCGTGCCCACGTGATCACAGGTACAGCAAGGAATGAATTACATCACTGTCAAGTTCCGATATTTTGCAGTTTGAGGAGATAAATTAATTACTGAAGCTGACTGCAATGAAATCCAGTAAGTCCAGGTACTGCACTTAATGTGTGGATTTAATGGCTGACAATGAGCACAATGATGGCCGCTCAATTCCACTGGGTCGAATTACAATTCAGTCTCATGACTGTGTCATAACACTGCAGTTCCAGTCACAGCACACTACTGCAAAGAATGAAAGTTCAAAGAAGCAGCTCGTTGCAAGCCGAATCCGCTCACCGTGATGGGAGGCTGGCGGTAGTATGAGACGTCAACATCTTTAAGCTTGGCAAGCCTGTCCTCAATATCCGCGTGGATTGGAATGACATCTGTAATTCAGCACAACATCCAGTCAGCAATCGCTGCTTTCATTCAATGACAGTAGCAAACACTCCAAAATAAAGAATCCTGAAGGGCAATGAGTCAGTTCACAGACGCCCCCAAAATAATGCCTTCTTCTCAAAGCATGTCATGTCACAGCGGTTAGGGCTTCAGGGCCAAACAGCTTCGACGTCCACCGTTAAGAGTGCTTGAAGATCGTTCACCTGCCACCTAGGATAATCATAAGTCCACAGTGATGACTGACGAAATTAATGCCCTCTGACTGCTGGAATGGACACTCCGTAAAAACTTTGCAAAAGGGTATTAGCCTGGGCTAGTCAGTACATTTCAAAGGAAAAGGTACAGCGCAAAAAGACGGGACTAAAGGAGCAGACAGACACAGCGCTTGTGTCTGTCTGCTCCTTTAGACCCATCTTTTTGCGCTGTGCCTTTTCCTGTAAAAGATTTGCAGGCAGAACTACTTTTGTTCATTGTACAGAGATCCCATACAGGGTAATGGTACGGAAAAAATTTGAAATGGACACTTTTGGTTTGAAATCTTGTTAAACCAGCACGTTCACAAGCATCTGTTGTATAGTGGCCACTTGCTGCTTAAATAAAGCACAATTTAAAAGAATGCACAGGCGATCATACGATGTAACGCGACAAATCTGTGTCAGAAGTAGTGGTTGTACATTTTGCTTCTATAATAATCTCCTTCGTGTTGTTGTTTCAAAGTGTATTTCGCCGCCGCTTTTGCGTTCCAGTGCTGCGTGGGTTTGACATTGGTGGAGGTGTCTGGAAAGCGGAAGTGAGAGGACGGGTGGTGGGTAACACCTTCTGGAGGGTGGCAAACGGTTGTTTTGTGGCGGGTGGCAGCATCTGAGCAGTGAAGATGGGTGGAGGGTGAAGGTGGGTAAGTAGTAGGCGTAGGCCTCCTAAAAGGTTTAAGCAGCATCACACAACCCCAGGTTTTGTCAAGATGAGCAATGCTAACGTATTAGTAAGAACCAGAAAAGACAGATAGTGGCTAGGGACAAAGTCCAATAGATACTAATCTTCACTTTAATGGGGAACATATCATTTATGCATTTCCTTTATAATGCGAAGCTGTGTGCAAATAGCATTAATAACCTGCAAAACTGGTAGCCTACGTAATGAGTTTTGATATGAAATGTGTGCAAATGCTGCGCACATGCAATGAGAGTATACTGAGGCTCTAACCTTTACTGTCTTGGCGTAGTTTCTTTAGGCGGTTCTCAATCTCCTCTATGTGAGGAGCGGAACCGCCTCCCAGGGGCGGCACGGAATCTTTGGCTTCTGACTTGTTGTTCAGGGCATCCATCCGCCTTTTAAAGTTGACGCAAGGCAGAAAAAAAGACAGTTTTTGCTCAGCTGGATAGTCCACATTTTTAGTGTTTCAGCAATCTTTTGGTCTGGACTTTTTTGTTGTTGTTTTGTTGCATCACGAAAAACCACTCATTGGTTAAACCTACGGCAGCTAAGTGTAAGGCACTGATTTGCCTGACATGTCATATTTGCACATATCTTTTGCTACACATGGTAAGGTACAGTTGAAACTAATAAAGAAGCTGACCACTTCTGGCTTAAGCTACTCAGATTAAGTGTCGTATTACAGTTCACATTTGCGAGAGGGCTAAACAAAATGTGTAAGTACAGCTGGTCCCACCGTTCTTATATCCTTTATTGCCACTTCCTTCAAAAGTGAGTGGTTGTCATGCCAGAAAAAAATCGGTTTTGGTCAGCAGATGCAAAAGCGATCACCTTCAAGAGTATGTAGACTGTGGCTCAATAAACACAAAACATTTATCTAACAGCAGTTGTGTTGCAGCATGGCTTACTTATCTGTGCAATAAAATCACAATCCATACGACAAATACGGATTATAACTGAGAAAAAGTACTGTGGTTCCAAGCTCCTGTGCGAGGCGAGATTCATAACTGAAACACGAGAGATATAAGAGAACGGTGGAACACAAGAAATGCGATGAGAGGGACTGGCACTGTTTATTGTAAGAGAATTCACGCTGATGAACTGTGCAACCGAATTATTGATTTATTACTTCTCTCTGAGCTCTTGTCCTTCATTTGCATGCTCTTGTTATGTGTTTTCATAAAACAATTTTTGTACCAAGCAGTCATCTTGTTTTCAACATACACTGTCTTTAGACAATACGAAACAACTCAACAAGCTACCAAAGCAGTGTAATCTGATTCCTTCTACACGCTAAACTGGGACAAAACAGGATTTTTATTCAAGAATTACTACAAATGGCTTTCAACATAAACTCCACCACAAAAAAAGGGATGCATCCGATAGATTGAACAGGTCTTCACACAAATAGACTGCGTTGCATAAAGTAACAGGACTAATATATCTCAGTGCATTATAAACAAATTTTTGCTGATGCATACATCTTATTGCTTTTCTTGGCCAGCTATAAATGTTTATTCTCTCCTGAAATGCATCAGTTCAGAGCTGGTTTAATTAATACGAGGTCATGTTGAGAAAACAGCACTGAGACAGAACCCAGGGAAAACACAAACACAGCACATGTTCAGCATCGGTCCATCCCTACGTACAGCCTCCATGCTGATTCCTCAACTTGAAAAATGTGCACTGAACTAAAATCATGCAGGATCAAACAAGCCTGCCATGGTTCTAAAACTATAGTTCTGGCATTCTTATCTTGTTTTCACAAATAAACATTATTTTCACTATTTCAGGAGATTTTCAATGTTAAATGAACTCACTTTTGGAATGCAGCAGGTGGTTCTCTCTGTTCCGTTTTGCCAGCAGTAGTTCTGGGGCAACAATTGAGTTTTTACAGTTAGCAAGCAGTGCACTGATAACAATATATTGAAATCAAGATTTAACTATTTTTGCATTAATCTGCAATATGTGCTTTCCTGAGCTGATTTTGCTAGTTAACGAGACACTGACTGGCTCATCAACAATAATTAGCAAGCAACTGACTTAAGACTGGTGCTGAGAGTGATGTAAGTTAACAGTTATCTGATTTAGCATGAACTGAAACAATCAGAAACAGTTAATTTTCAACAACTGCACAGACTATTTCTGATCAGTACCTTAGGGGGCAACAGTTTGAAGGGGCACTGATGTACGAGCACAAATACCTGGTTGTGCAGTTGTCCACATGAGAGCCTCCAGCAGTATCGACTAAATGTCACACAAAGAGCAACTGTAAGTAGACGTGGGTTTTATCTGCAATGATAAGTCAAACGTGGGCCCTGCCTTCGCCCAATAAGCCTTGTGAAGGCCCCTTAAACCAGCAAGCACGTCCGATTAGATTTTGTGAAGTGTTGTGACATACCCATCCCTTCAAAGGGAGCCACTTTACGTTTGAACCACGCGATGGTGTTGCATGCACTATATATCTTTAAAGAGTAACACAATATCATGCAATAAACGCGTCAAATGCGGCAACATCGCGCAGATGAAACGACAGGTATAAATACAAACGATGGGGAAAAAAAATAAGGTGGAAATGGTCAACCTTACCTGCTAAGTGCTTCAAAGCAGTTCCTGCAAACCTTGCGCTCTTTGCCCAGCTTTGGCACCAGGACCGACGATTTCAAGCATTTGGCGCAGTACGAAAACTGGCAGTTTGGACACGAGTGCTAAGCGCGCACCAGAAAAAAGTTCATAATCAATCTGACGGCCAACATGCCATTCAAAGCAAGAAACAGATAGCTGTGAACGCCCTAGCTCTGAAGTTTACGATCGTGATCTGGCTATACTGCAACACGAAACTTGTGACGCGGTCTCGATTTCAGCTGCGCAGTCTTACCTCTCTCGTGAGGAGTCCGAACTTCGAACTACACCCAGTACATGACATTGGCGGCGACGGTTACCGCGCGATTGCGCGACCACAACAGATGAATCACCCAACCGCGCAAAGAAAACACAATGCGGAAGCAAAATAAAGAAGGCGGTAAAGGCGTGGCCTTCGACGGGACGACGCAAAGGAAGTGCAGAGGAAGACACGTGGATGTACCATCCGAGTAGCTGTTAGGTTTGAAACCTAACAAAAGGCAGCTCCATCACTCTACTAACACCGTGAAAATAACAAGCCGTGAAAATAAGGTGATAATATTAATAATTGGTTTTTGTAGAAAGTAAATGGCGCAGTATCTCTCTCATATATCGGCGGACACCTTAACCGCGCCGTAAGGGAAGGGATAAAGGAGGGAGTGAAAGAAGAAAGGAAGAATTACAGGTGCCGTAGTGGAGGGCTCCGGAATAATTTCGACCATAGGGGAACCAGCGCTGCCACGGTGGCACTGCAATTATTCCATTCGGTGATTCAAAACTGCTTTTGCCAGCCGCTTGGGCCGCTGCAAACGCGAGAACACAGACGTCTGCGCGATTAGATACCCGCGTTTGGCTGACAGCATTCATTGCCTAGCTCCTCTCGGCGTAGCCCAGATAGTATTAAATAGCGTGCGCTAACAGGACGTACACAGGAAACTTGGAGACAGAGTTTAATAGAGATGTACCAACTAGCCCGTCAGAAAGTTCTACTACAGCCCAGATAGCTGACGCACGGCACGTGCGCCTTCGAGAGAGCGCGGAGGCTCACGCCAATAAGCGCCTGAAGGGGTGCGGAGAAGTACTAATAATTAGGGTGCCTCGATGCCAGCGCTGCGCCGTACATAGTCTAGTTGAGCTAGAGGCTCCGCGCAGTGGCACGTAATTGCACAGACCTAGACTCTAACCTCGGGTCGATGAGTAAGGTCTTGTCGAGTTTCTCTGTGTGAGATCTTTTCTTTTAAGTTACAGTTTGACTGTCTGTGTGACTCAACTTGTAACGCAGTTTGCCAATGTACATTCTGTAAATATATTTTCTCTTTGTCTTCAACATCTGGCATCAATCATCGTCTGCTCATTCAACACCGTCGAATTCACGTTTGGAGAGGTCCTGTGGCCCTCCGAAGAAACGCAAAGAACCATCCTTGAATTTACTAGGGGGGAACCAGAAGATGAAGTAGACAGAAAATGGCATACCTTCATAAAGTGTAGAAGGGAAGCATCCTATTTGATTAATGAGAAAATTAGAAGAAAGGGTGCCCAATGGATGTCAAAAGTAAATAAAAAGGATAGAAAAGAAGCTCAAAAATTCTGGGAACATCTAACTGCCGTGAGTAATAAGACTAGGCTAGAACAAAGGTTTATTGTTACAGATCTGCGCCATTTCCTTTCCTCATGTTCTCATTTTGTTAAAAGTAAGCGCTCTACTGCGCTTTAATATAACGCGTTTGGCGCCTTGCATTTGTGTCAGGAACACTAGTTGACGCAGTGGAAAGTGCCGTGCTTGCACTGGAGGCGTCTCCGTGTCCGAGCGTTGGGACGCTGCTCCATAGAGTCCTGTTCGTTTGTCTGCTGTACGTACGCGGGCCGCAAAACCAATGCCTCCTGAAGAACATGCCTGAAGCGTCAGGGGTTTTTCTGCCCGCCGTAGAGCGCGCGTCCGCCGTATGACGGCGCTGTCAGATGACCCTCTAGCAGACGACACGCAAGCAGCACAGAATTTTCTGTGAGTACCGTTGCAGAAAAAAGTATGCCTTGTGGTGCGCTGTGTTTGATATTGTTTGTGTGGTATGTTTAGTGTTACCGTTTGACAAGTGACGCGTCGATGACTGCAGTTGCTGGAGGGAGTAGCGAGCGAAAATGCATTGCTGTTGCGTTCTGTTTTGTATGTCCAGTCAGCGAAACAAGAAGCCCGGAGTTTCGTTCCATGAAATTCCTGCTGACTTAGAACTCCGGGAAAGACGGCTCAAGGTAATTTGAAGAAAAAACTGGGAGACAGACACAACATCAAATTGTTCTGCAGTTTGTAGCTTGCATTTCCAGCCAAGGAAATGCTACGTAGGTAGACAGTTTGACGGCCCACCAAGACAGGGGTGGATTCTTTTACCCGACGTCAGCGCTCCTAAGACTGTTACAGGGCCTCAAGAAGTTCGTCGATGTCATGCTCAAAGACCGAACGCATCTTCAAAAACCACTGGACACTATGCTTGCTTTACAACTAGTGTGAATAAAATCGCGGGTTTGCCTACAGTCTTGACCTGTGAGAACAAGGATAGCGGCCACAGGGGAGCACTCCTGCGTATTATCTACAAGAAGTTCATCAAACCGTTGCTAACAAACCATGCACTTGACGTAATTAAGACAAGAACGCAGTTGCGAAGATTTACAAGAAACCTCTTCCCAAAAATTCTTGAAACTGCAGTAAGAAACGATTTCCGCCCCCTTCATCGCACCGACGCATGCCATTTTTCCTTGTAAGTGCGCTTGTGTCTGTGATTTCAAGCGCAGTTTTTTTTTTTTACTATTCACAAGTCGCTCGCCATGTCCGATACTCCCCTTGTTTCAGTTGTCATTTGGAGAAATCCGGTCAGTCAGGCCTGCTGTGTTACTCACAAAGTCACTGTGTGCGTATGCATCACACAGGAACCTAGTGAGCTGTGTTTCTTGCGGAAAGAATAGAGAAGAGGGGGATGGGCTTATTTGAAACGTGTCAACGTTATTCAAGGAGTTACCGTTCGGCGAAAGCTCGTCAGAAAACTGACCAGAAACAACGCAGGCTGGGCCTTCCAAGATCTGCTTCACCTGATCGAAAAACCTCTCGCAATGCTCCGCAGCAAGATTGTAACAGACGCGCGCTTCGCAAAGTTCTAAGCAGATTAAATGTGAGGGATTTGCCCCCTGCGGGCCAACGACTCCCCAGGAAGGTTACCGCGACGTCTCCGGCTTCCATCCATTGAGCGCCACGCAGTCGTCCTTTCCCCCGGGTCGCCTGGCTACAGTTGAGAGCTCAGGTAATTCCGGATTTCCCCCTGTCCTTATTCTATCTCATGAATTATTTTCCCTTTTTGCTTGTCCGATCGAAGTAGTTGATTTCTTGCCATTGGCAGCAGTACAATATACAACCATGCATCATGTGGTGTAAATACTTATTTTGCTGCATTTCTAGCCACTTTAAGCACTTGTTGCAATATGGATGTTTCGTACATGTTCCTTTAGTTGTAAATCGTTAAAAAGTTACTGATTATGCAGCAGACAAAAGGTCCTAACGGCATGATAGAACGGCGTGCAGAGCACGCTTTCAGATTTCGAAATAGAAACTGATGATCCTCTTTAAGTATTATGTGGAAGTCAGCTGAGACTTTTTAAGCATTTGCTGCACTCTGAGACATTCAAAAACATGTTTTTTGTCATTAACAAAATAAAAGTTGCTGCTCAAAGCCTGAAAAAAGGATGAAACAGCACGTGATCGGATTCCGCCCATCACGGTCTCCCAGCCATACAAACCGAAATTGAGGGTAATTTTTTAGCGCCACCTAGCGGCCAGTCTGCGAATTGTTGTGGCGATCTCGGGGCCCATTGAAATCGAGATGAGGCTTCAGGCATGTTCTTCACGAGGCATTGGTGGAACGCGCTTCTTTCCCAAGCTGCACCGCGTGGTTGCAATGCTTGCTGGGATAGCCTGACGAAAGGCTATATATAGAGGAGTTTTATGCAGCGTTCCTCCAGTCCGCCACACTCCTGCCTAGCGGAAGCACGACGTCGTCTTTCTCGCAAATAGTTTTTAAATATTGCTAATCACGTACGCCATGTCGCTAGTTGTTCGCGTGGTGTTTCGTCTTAACGAAGCCGCAGGAACAGATATTGCTCAGGATGTCAGTCGAAGATAAGCGTTCCGAGAGGGACCTGCGTCATCCAAACAGGCTGAAACGGTTACATCGCCTGAAGAACCGTTGAAGCATCCCCTAGAACATCGGTGGAGCCTCTGGTACTTCAGGAACGACAGGAACCGCAGTTGGGAAGAAAACCTTCTGGAGATTTCTTCGTTCGATACGGTCGAAGACTTCTGGGCTCTGTACAACCACATCGAGCTCCCCAGCAAAATAGCTCAAGGATGTGACTACTCCGTCTTCAAGTACGGCATCAAGCCCATGTGGGAATATAGCCGTAACAGGCAAGGTGGTCGCTGGATCTTCAACCTGAGCAAGGACCAGGCGGACACGGATGTGGACACCTACTGGCTCGAAATTCTGCTGCGCTTGAACGGCGCCGACGTGTGTGGAGCTGTGGTTCAGGTCCGAACCAAGATTGACAGGGTTTCTGTGTGGACGGTGGACTATCGCAGTGCGGACACGAACATCCAGATCGGAAGGACCTTGAAGAAAAGAAACATGCATCCAAGGAGCTTTGTTCATTATATTACCAGGCCCATGCTGACACGCAGGCCAAGATCGGCTCTTCAACTCGGCAGTAGGAAAACAAGATACTGCAAAGGACTGGAACCAGTGGACATTGTTCGCCTTCGAAAAAAAAAAACTTGCAGTAAGAGCTTGTATAACAAGGTGCTTTGCTGAGAAGGTGATCGTCGTGTTAGGAAACATGTACGAGCACGGTTTTGTTTCAAAAAGTTTCTAAAATAAAAGCGTTTTTTCTTCTTGCTTCAGGAGTTGTCTCATTGCCTAGCGATCTACAATACGGGCGACCTTAACCCATAGTTAAGGTAACTACGGTTCCCTGTCGCTCACACGATCCAAACCGAGTTTGCCGACCTCCGTTTGCTACCTTAATCGACAAGATGGCGGCGCCCGTGGCAGCAGCAACATCGAACGACTCGTCCTCCCAGAGTTGTGTTATCTGGCTTGATTCAACAACCGCAGCCCTGATACGCATCTCATACGGATCTGATACGGTAACACGCGCAACGCTCGGATATATGCTGCGATTGTAGCGGAACTGGACGCCGGGCTGCCGCCGGGAGAAGGCCCATACACCAGCAAACAAGCTGAAAATGGAAAACCTCAACAAGATATACCGGTAAGTGCGACCTTTACCGAACGATGCTCGTGCCATGGGGTTCTTGGCGCTGTTTTCATAGTGCAGCTGAACTGCTTACGTCAGCCTCGCATGTGCGACAGTAGCATGTGTTGTCGCTGGAGCAACGCGTCGATTCTAATCGCCGCCGTCGCACAGTTCTGGAGTGTCGCAGACGATATTGAGAATGCAGTGTTGAGGTAGTAAGGACTCGAAGAGTAATGGACCCCAGGCAGGAGCAGCATACGCAGCACCTAGAATCTTCGCTCGTGAACGCGTGCACGGCGCTGCATGCAAACTTCGTCTTCCATCGTTACACACGTGTTGTTCGTCGTTTATATTTGCAAATTGCGAGCTGCAGCGCTGAGAGCATTGCTGTACTGGTCGATATTTCTGGCCACCTGCTAGAGCAACAATGTCGTTAATTGAATTCCTAGATTTATTTCATATTTCTTTACCAGGCTTCACTGTGTACTAGCAGCAATTGTGAAGTAGTTTACACAGTGCAGCCTGGGAAAGATATATGAAAGAAATAAATCTAGAAATTAACCAAGTAAGATATTGCTAGAATGACAATAGTTGAACCATAATGCACAGTCGTGGCTTCAATTGCAAAGCTGCAATTAGGAGGATGTATTTTAGCCGCATTGCAAATGTAAATTGCATTAATTAATTTCAGCAGTACCTGTGCATATGCATTAGACACTTATCTGTGAAATTTTAGTCTTGCATTGAGAATGTGTACAGTGAAGCTTAATCCACTGAGAGAAATGCTGTGATCACAACCTTAAAATGTTTTTTCAGCAACACATTTAATAGCTCACATCATTTTTATTTGTCCAGGCAGATGAGACGGACAGGCACTTCAACTGGGTCGCCTGGTGTCCCATGGATCTTCTACTGGCAGCTCCACAGTTTCCTCGGCTGCCTTCCCATCAACGATGATGGGCGAGTCGAGGAACATTTAGAGGTAATTTGATTTATAACATTGCGTGTTATCTGTCGTTCAGATCACTTCAGAATTCTATTGGTGCTCATTCCTCAGTGCGGAACTTATACTCATTTTAAAATGCTGGCCAACGATAGATAATAAAGAACAGACTCAAGCAGTTGTGTCAACCACTCCCACAAACATGGGCACTGGAATTTTTGCCTTGTGCTGTTGTTCTTTGTCATGAAGCGTGAACCAACTAGCCAAGCAACTCCCACTGCTCGTCCATAAATCCTTGTTTTTTTCTAGCAATTCTACATATCGGTAGTTAGCTGATTGTCTCCCCATATACTTAATGTTACTATGCCAGAGCAAAGACCCCTTTGTTGTCCAAAGAGTTCAATGTGCATTGCTGGTTTAGATTACGTCCTTTTTCTTCAGGTGGGAATCATATGTCAAAAGGCACACACTGCGGATGGATACGACTTAAGTCTCTAGTAAGATGAAGTTATGGTACGCACCAGAATTTCGGTGCCTTTATTTGCGTGATATATTAATATTGTTAGTGCTGTATGACAATTCATCTTTCACACCTGTGCACATGCAGCTTCACCTTCATCCTTCTCTCTTGTAGATACTCATCTTCGTCCATTGATTCCATTAGCAACCGGGCTTGAATACAGTGGAGTAATACAGCAACCTGTGGATCATAAGCTGTTATTGCGAACTGTTGTTTCTCTACAGCGACACTGAAGGGAAGTAGCAAAGTAGATAATAAATTTCTATGTGATATCTGTAATGTCCAAGTAATTCAATAAAACATAGTGGTGGGCTAGTTGGTGATTCATACTTGGAATGAACGACAGTGTAAAAAAGGGCAACCACAGAAGAGAAGCGTTCTTTGTGTCGTGTCCTCTTCTGTGGTTGTCCTTTTTTGCACTGTCTTCGTTCGAAGTATATAAGTAATATCTGTATTGCAGGTTTTGTCTATAAGCTCTTTTTGCATGCTTTCTGTATTTATTGCCATTTCACATGAAATACACTCAATTGCAGGTTCAGTGCTGTCTATTCATTCTTTCTGTGTCATCCCATTTTTCGTGCTGTTTTTAAGCCCTGAATGATGAACCAACTCACCCAGCAATCCTTCCTTTGGAATCATTGGACAGACTCGAGGGGGGGGGGGGGGGTATGTAGAGTAAGCTACTCCCACAACCATGGGCATTAATGGCAATGGGGAGCGGAAATGGCACTTGCGTCTTCAAATCGCTGCGCCTTGTCGTGCCGGAGTTCGCACCTCACCTTCCATGTACTTTTGTTCAACCCATCCTCATCAGCTCGGTTTACCCTTGGTCAACCATGCCCCACATGCTTGCAAATGTTTAACATATTGCTTGTTATTGACTTTGATAAGCTTGTTATACTGTCTTGTTCAGCTGTTCATTCATTTATTTATTTGTACATACTGCGAGCCATAACTTTGGCCCACGCAGGAGGGGCACACAATTATAAAAGCCATAAAACCATTAGCCGCAACAGCCACAAGTCATTTAAAGGACATAAAATCCAACATTCATCACAACACCTACACTAGGAGCCGTACAAAAATCCTCCAACTCCTTCACAAAATATTTCGAGTCACATAAACCTAAAGGAAGGCGATTGCGCTCCACAACAGTATTCAGGAAAAAAACTCAACTGAACCCATTGGTTAATGTGAAAGTTGGGGCTAGGGAAAGGTGATGTACATGTCGGGACCTTCATATATCTATTTAGTTATGTTCAGGAAAACAAAAATTTGAACTGCTGCCTTCTTTCCAGTTTGGCCATCACAAGTTTTTGTTTTTGTAATATATTGTGGAAGCGGATGATTGCATTACATTAGGACACATTTAACCTCTTTTCTGAGATGATAACATGCTGTCTTGTATGTTTCATCATGTGCAGCTGCCAGTTGTCAATGAGGCACCAGACGGCTCAGAAGTGCTCTTGTCAAGGGAGGACAGCCTGCCTGAAGGAAGCAGCAGAGGCGACCTCTCACAGCTTGCGGCCAGCTCCCCCATTTGCAGTGCCAGTGCTGCAGTACCTGTACTGCAAAGCACAGGCAACAGCAGCGGCGACACAAGCAGAGCCAGTGCTGGCACAAGCGCCAGAAGAAGGGAACCCCAAAAGAGCCGCCACAAGCGACAAGGATCTGCTATAGAGCAGCTAGTTGCCCTCCATAAAGGAGAAAGCGAGGCAGCAGCAAAGGCCGACCGCAAGGCACACAAAATGCGCAAGAAAATCGTGCACCTCCAGAAGGAAGCGAATGCCATAAAAGCAAGCATGGTGCAATTGCTTGCAAAATTTCTAGACAAAAAAAAAAATAATGACTCACTCAATAAAGAGTGATCAAAAGAGCTGGAAGTTATTTGATATTACAGCACGTGATGGGATGAAAGATCTTTTACTGCTGAAAGTTTTGTATTGTGTTTTAAACAGTGAATTGTATTGTGCAGGCTGGCTACCGTGGTAGCTTGCACTATTAGTTATTAACAGAGCACATGCATACACTGCAGGGGTACACAAGTGCAATAATCAAACATGTCCGTTGCAAGTACATTGCTGCTGCTCTCGCAGTAACTCTCGACCTGCTTCTCCACTCAGAACCAATGGCTGTTGCATGTTCACGAGGAACTGTCCGCTACGAGGCTGATATTTTTCTTGCAACATAACTGGTTTTTTGAGGGGGGCAAGTGATAGAACAGTGGGGAATTTTGACAACAGCAAAATAGTAACGACATGAAATTGTTCACAGAAAGCGTACTTTTGTTGAACGAGTTGGGATGGGAATGTAACGAAATTTATCACACTGTAAGTCTTTCAAAGCTCTCACCATTGGGTCACATTTACGTCACATTTTTGTTTTTGCTTTGTGTGTGGATGATGTGTGCAAAAATATGAAGCTTCCACCTGTGACCGACATGATTTCATTACCTTCATGAGCAAAAGGAAAAAATTTCTCGCAACTATTGTTTAATCTTCGACTAGATATAAAATGTTCACTGTAATATGATTGTAAGTACCAACAGCTTTTTTGGTCAGAGGTATCCGCTTCTACAGTTGCATGCAACACCCTAGCGAAAAAATATGGTGATACCCAGGGGGCCCTTATTGGAAAGGTCTATATAGTGAATGCATTTCATTCACTATACTGCTTTCAGAATAAAGTTGAATGGCTCAAAGGAACAAACACAGGAAGACATAGAGGCAGAAAAAGTGCCACTGCTGTGTCTTCCTGTGTTTCTTTGCGCCATTCAACTTGATGAACCAACTAGGGTCTCGGCAAGTACTTCTCCTTTCAGAAGTAGGAGTGCAAGACTAAAAGCTTCTACTGCTTGGCAAGGTACCAACAAGTTGCTGATTGGCAATGTGGCAAGACGATGGCCAGTTATACGCGAAAATTATAAGCAAACAGCAAGTGATAGAATAGTAGCCAGTACGCAGACCATGTGACACAAACACAACAATGAAAAAGGTAGTACAATGGCAATGAAACAGCAACAAACAGCAGTTCTCAACAAGATTGAATCATATAAAAATGGAAAACTCATGCTGGCATTTTACTATCGTCTGTGAGCAAAACTGTTTGAAGAAACAGATTTGTTTACAGGAAGCAATGAAATCTTCATTATAAGTTCATTACAGATGGTTGCATGTAGGTGAAGGTTTGTTTGTCATAAGGAGTACTAGTAGTTGGTACGAACCACTTCGTTTTGTAGCTTAACAAGAACCAATGATTAACGTTAGCTATATAATGCAAGACTATTTTCTGAAAGCCGGTCACGACGGCGCCTTTTCGATGGAGGTGTAAAGCAAGACACTCGTGTACTGTGCAATGTCAGTGCATGTTAATGAACCCCAGGTGGTCGAAAATTCTGCAGCCCTTTACTACGGCATCACTCATAGCCCAAGCCGCTTTGGAATGTTAAACTCCGTAAACCAAACCTATTTTATGAAGCACATGCAGGTTACGAAAATTACACTAGTTGTAACCCTCATAACCTTCACCCCAGTAGGGAGTATACATCATGTGCATGCATTGGTAGCCATTTAAGGTAAGCCGAACCCAGAGTCTGCTCCTTCAATAATGTGTGCGTAGCTCTGTTCAGGGCTGTTCCCTCTTGGTAGAGGTGTCCTTCTTAGCTGCTCTTGAGTTTCCCACGGACTGGGTTCTAGCTCAAGGCAAGGTGCTTGGCCAGGGCGTTCCCGACAGCCACACCTGACGTCTCTTCCCGGTTGCTTGTGCACACCGGCTGAGGCCGCCTTTCATCAGCGCTCTGCACCCCACCAAATTAGCTTGAATCACAGCTGGTCACTGAGCTGCTCACAAATGTTGTACAGCACACAAGCAACACGGATCACATAACTGACATTGTGGATGTCACACTCAAGGCCCTTCAGCACCATTCTAAAGCGTGCCTTGACACGTCCAAAAGCATTTTCGACAACACATCTGGCACTCGGCAGCCGGTAGTTAAAGGTCTGTGAGGGGGAGCCAGAGGCACCTGGAAGGGGTACAGCTTCATCAGGTGCGTCTGCAAGGGGAAAGCTTGATCACCAAGAAGAATTGTGCCAACTTCCACACCTTCAATGAGTTTTGTTTCTTGTTAGAACATCTCAGTAGCCAGAGTAGCTGACAGTCGAGACTTCTGAAACAGTGCCGCGTCATTGTTCCTACCAGGGCTCCCAACATTCGTGCATAGGAACCTGTATGTGTGGTCGACGACAGCAAGTAGAATGACACTGTACCACCCCTTATAATTGTATTAGTCAGCAGCTTCTTGCTTTGGGGGCACACCTCGATATGACAGCCATCCACTGCACCGACACCTTGAGAGAAACCACAGACTGCTGTGAATTTACACATGTGCTCGTAAAGTTCAGCTGGTGTTGGGAAATTTACGCACAAATCGTGTTTCCAACTACTCCACTACCACGCTACAAAATTCGTGAAATATGAAATAACGGAGTGACTGTTGTGAATTTACACATGTGCTGGTGAAGCTCAACTGGTGTTGGGAAATGCACAAATCATGCTTCCAACTGCTCCACAACCACGCTGCAAAATTTGTGAAATATTAAATTAACTGACGCAGTGCTCACGCCAAACAAGTTGTCAGCAGTCCGCTCTTCTGCTGATGTTGCGAGGCGGTACAAGCCGACCGCCACGCGTTTCTCCAGCGGAATCCGTTGCCGCATGTTGGTATCTTGCCGGCTCATGCTTCCACAAACAGCCACCGTGTACTCGGAATGTGCCGCGGTTGATCCGAAAGTTTTCTCGGAGTCCGCTGTCCGGAAGGTGCGGAAGCGTGGTCTCGTACCACGAGTCTGGGCGCGGGTACGCCGACAGATTTCGCTCACGGACGGACAGGTGCGCCGCCGCCAACAAAAAGAGCTTCGGCCGCCCACGCTGTCGCTTCCTCGTCTCTTCGATCCAGCATGACAATTTCAGCGCTCAGCGCCAGCATCTGCACGCGCAGGCATTGTAGCGCTGCCTGATGCGCCACGAACGCAGCCCAAAAATGAGCGTCGCCCTCGTTCGCGACAGGCCTGCTAAGGGCCAACATAGGCTTGGCACACAAGACGTCCGCAGGGTCTTAACTCACAGCAAGCACTCACTGTGAAAGAAAAGCCACGAAAAAAAAAACAGAACTTCTTTTTAGATTTCGGCTAACGACAGCCACAAGCACAAAGAAAAAAGTTTTTAAGCAGGCCTTAGCGCAAGAAACAACGCTTTTCCTTTTATGCGTTCTTTTCAACATAGCCCTGTTTAATAATACGCCTCAGTGGGCGACATTTTAACTTCACTAAGGCGAGTATCTGTTTCGTCGCACTAAACTGTGTGTAAGCGCGGCGAACTACAGCTCACTCTAACCGCGGTTAACCGCCTTAACTGCAGTTAAGCTTAACCACGGCTGCCCGTGTAAACTTGCATCAACTACCACTCCGTTTGAAAGTAAATGCAAAGTAAAGAATAGCAGATTTCTATCGCAGTTCTAGAGAATACCCTTCGGAAAGACTGCGCTAGGCGGCATCCAGTAACCATAAGGCGCCCCAAAATTTTAGCGACCTGTAGACGAGTTCTGCGCCTCGGGTAGCGTTCTATCGCTCGGTACGCGTAGCGTCCGTAGACCGGTTCTTTCCACAACGTGCGGCAGGCCTATCTAGTACCCAGCGTCTCCCTGTCGAGTATTGTGCGGGTCGAGGCTCTGTTTTAGTGCACGTGGGGACAACATTCTGTAGCACTGCATTAGAAGCTGCGGGCCTGAGCCTCCGGCTTCTAGATACTGGTTGCCGGCGTATCCGCGGTGCCTAGCGCCAGAGAACGCGTTTTCTCCGAGCATAACGCGGCTTAGCGTTTTGCCTCCATAAAGACGCAGCCGCGGCGGTAGGGTTCGAACCCGGCAACTCCGGATGAGTAGCCGAGCGCCCTAACCACTGAGCCACCGCGGCGGGTGAAAATAAGGTGTATTTTATGCATTGTGCGCGCGCAGCGTTTTTAAACGGGAAAGAGATGATGTGCCTGGCGGTGGTGGTGGTTACAACTTTATTGCCACAAAATGGAAGGGATTAGTTGGGGCTGGGGCAAGTCCAGGGTGGCCTCCAGTCGGGGGCGACCTGTTGATGAGGGCTGCGAGGTAGCCACTGACCTACTTCAGCCCTCAGTCGACTCGAAGGGCTGCATGCAGCTGCGTTGTTTTTCTTGAACTACCTTCTAGGCGCTACTCATTGGCTGGGCTGGGACAAAAGCAGTGTTTTAAACTGCACCTTTGTCGTTGACAGTAGGCTTCGTTGAAAAATAGAGAAAGAAAAAATAAGAGCACGATATTCACTGGCGAGCCAATGCTCTAAAAAAAAAACTCCGTCGAGCCGGATTCGAACCAGCGACCTATGGATGTCCGCATGGAAAGTCCTCTACAGTCCACCGCTCTACCAACTGAGCTATCGACGGCACAGATAACAGCAAGACCTTGACGGCTGGTCATGCGACAGCGGCGCCACACCATTGCCTGCCAGTGCCTCTTGCAAGTTGCAAGTGAAGTATTAAGCGAAAGAAGTCAGCAGCTGAAGCTATGTTGCTGAGAGCAAGCGACATACGTTAATTATGTGGACAATGGCTGCACTTTTTGGCTTCTTTCATCGTTTTATCGTGGAATAGCAGACGACGGGTACATCTCACGAAACCCTACTGACACGGCGTGCCCACTCCAAACCCGCATTTTCTTCAACTACAACTCATTTAAATTTGAAGCGCATTTACAAGAATGGTGAAGACAATTTGTACGATGGAGCGATCGTTGGCGAGTGGAAGTATGTAACAAGGTGCCGCAAAAGCAAATTTTTCGGCCGTTTCTTTCATCTGCAGCGTGTGGTCGTGGTCCCTGACACTTATCTGTGAAATTGTATGGCTTGTGAAGGGTGTATCTGAGATATGGTAGAGCTCTGGATTAGCATGCAAAAGGAAGACCGCACTTCCACAACATACATTCTGCGCCTTCGCGACAATGACTTAACAGCTCCGTTTAGCGCATCATCCATGACACCAACTATTTGAACCGTGAAGTCCCGTCGGGGGTGTAGCTCAGATGGTAGAGCGCTCGCTTAGCATGCGAGAGGTACGGGGATCGATACCCCGCACCTCCATTCTTTTTTTTTCTCCCAATGTCTTCATGTGAACATACCAATGAAGGCGCAGAGAGAGAAACAACTTTATTGTAACACCAGTCAATGAACGCCAGGAGAGAAGTCCATCTCCCCTGTCGGCCCTAGCCGTCGGCCGGGATCCCTTGGGATACAGCAGCAGCAAGGGCTTGACCGATGATGTCTTGCTGGACGTTGGGGTCTGGGCTGCGGAGCAAAGCCTCCCAGGATTCTATAGTGCGTGAGCTATCATATTTAGCCGGGCACGTCCACACCATGTGGACCAAATTTGCTGGCTGATCGCAAAATTTGCACTTTGACCTGAATACTGTAGGATGCCACTTGCTGTAGAGTACTGGGTTGGGAAAAACCGCCCTGTCTGTAATTTCCTCCAAAGAACCTCCTCTTTTTTATTGAGCGTTTTGTCCGCTCCCGGATAAATCTGACGATTTAGTCTGTAATATTGTGTGATTTCCTGGTATGCGCGCATATCCTCTGTGCTGTTTGTACTTCCAGAGATTTGGGAGGTCCCAGGGGTCGACCGGTAAGTGAGACCTCGGGCGACCGAATGAGCCTCCTCGTTCCCTTTAAGTCCTTGGTGAGCTGGTGCCCAAACGAGCAGAACCAGTTCTCTGGGTCCTCCTTCCCTGCTTAATATACGGATGGCAGTCTCCGTCACCCTCCCCGATTCGTAATTTCTCACAGCGTTTTTTGAATCGCTAATGACCACCCTGACCCCTCCTTGGCTGGCGGCTAAGGCTATCGCCACTTCCTCAGCTTCTACTGTCTTGACACCACTGACTGTGCAGCACGCCACCGGGGTTCCGTCTTCCTTAACCGCCACAGCCGCGTGTGCGGCTTTGCTCTCATATATTGCAGCGTCCGTATACAGGACGTCCTGTCGACCTGTATACCTAGCATGTAATGCTTCTGACCTGTCTTTGCGCCTGCCTTCGTGAAAGGCGGGGTGCATGTTTCTGGGCAGCGGAGGGATTTTAATCTTGTCCCTGATTTGTCGTGGTATGTCTCGTGAGCGGGCATGTTCATGCTTGGGCTCGTAGCCCAATCTCTCTAAAATTTTCCTCCCCGTTTCAGAACCGAGTAGCCTTTGATGCTGAGCGGTAAGGGCGACTTCTTCGCCACCTCTTAGATCCGGATAGCACAAAGTCAGCGTCCAAACAACAGCTGGAAAGACTGGCGCATCAGTTTGAAGGCACTAAGAAGGAACTATTAGAAGAAGTTCGCAACAGGTACATAAATCCCGCCGGACCCGAACCCCTCCCGGACTATGAAGGGGGAGAGAATTCGGAATTAGACGCCCCGCTCTCCCTGGCAGAAGTCAGAGCGGAGATTAATCGCCTGCGGACTAAGTCAGCAGCGGGGCCGGATAGAGTGAGCAACAGAATGCTTCGTAATTTAGACGACAGGTCCATCGCCAACATCGCAACGTACATGCAGGAGTGCTGGGAGAAAGGGACGATACCACAGGAGTGGAAACTCGCAAATCTCATTTTCATTCCCAAGTCGGGGAAGAAACTGGGCCTCGAGAACCTCAGGCCGATATCGCTCACCTCCTGCGTGGGTAAGCTTATGGAACATGTCGTTCAGACGCGGCTCAGTAGGTACATAGAGGACAATGGGCTATACCCAGACACCATGATCGGCTTCCGACCAAAGCTGTCGGCATGCGACGTGATGCTGCAACTCAAGGACCAAATTATAGATAAGCAAACCCGAGACACGAAAGTGATTGTGGGGTTGGATGTGGCAAAGGCATTTGACGTGAGGCACGTGTCGATCTTAGAGAATCTGAACTCACTAAATGTAGGTAAGAGAGTGTATAGTTACATCAAGGACTTTCTTACGAACAGGAAAGCCACTCTCAAGATAGGGGAAGACTCCATCGAGGACATTATACTTGGTAACACAGGAACGCCGCAAGGCTCGGTGTTATCACCGACCCTCTTCAACATTGCGATGTTGAGACTCCCCGAACTGTTGGCGGACATTGAGAATTTAAACCACACAATATACGCGGATGACATAACATTATGGATAAATAAGGGGAGTGACGGACAAATTGAAAGCTCTCTGCAAAAAGCAATTGACATCATTGAAGAGTACCTGAAACCCAAGGGACTTACATGCTCGGCCGAAAAGTCGGAAGCACTGTTCCTGATGCCCCCTGGAAAACGGCGGCTTCACCAAAAGCACGAGGCAGACATCCACCTGTATGTCAATGGCGGAGAGATCCCCGCGGTTGACAGTATCCGCGTCCTCGGGCTAAGGATTCAGGCGAATCGGAAGAATCATGAAACGCTTGCTAGGTTAGAAGCTAGTGCAAATCAGACGTGTCGCCTTATCAGAAGAATAGCGAACAGGCACGCTGGGATGAAGGAGGCGAATCTCTTGAGACTCGTGCAAGCCTTCGTAATCAGTAGGATAGTGTACGTGGCACCCTACCTGAAACTCAACGGAGCGGAACGGAACAAGCTCGAAATCATTATCAGGAAAAGTGTCAAGGTCGCACTCGGCCTACCCCCGAACACATCCACCGAGAGACTTATGAAGCTAGGGGTCTCCAACACTCTAATGAAGGCGCAGTAAATTTCTATTTGTCAGTCTCTATCTAATACCTACAGGGGAAATAATCTTCACATTTTTGTAAGGAGCATGCCTACAATCTCAAAAATTCCCGCCTTGTCACAAGGTCCTCATATATCCACATTTGGACTCTACACTATATACTTTCAAGTGAAGTCATTATGTAAACAAATAAGGACATTTTAGGCCCTTGAAAGCATCCACACTTGCAGAACAAGAAAACAAAAACATGCACTCACTGAAGCCATATCAGAGATTGTGTAAATTACTAGGGAGTCCATTTTAAACTCCATTTTTTTTTGCATTAGTTCACATCCCTAGAATGATATTGTGTCCATACATATCTTTTGTGGTCCCTGTACATTTCACTGCATCCACATTAGATGGCACCTTGCATACATGGAATTCCACAATTAATAATAATAATAATAATTGGTTTTTGGGGGAAAGGAAATGGCGCAGTATGTCTCATATATCGTTGGACACCTGAACCGCGCCGTAAGGGAAGGGATAAAGGAGGGAGTGAAAGAAAGGAAGAGGTGCCGTAGTGGAGGGCCCCGGAATAATTTCGTCCACCTGGGGATCTTTAACGTGCACTGACATCGCACAGCACATGGGCGCCTTAGCGTTTTTCCTCCATAAAAACGCAGCCGCCGCGGTCGTGTTCGAACCCGGGAACTCCGGATCAGTAGTCGAGCGCCCTGAGCCACCACTGAGCCACCGCGGCGGGGCCCACAATTCAGGTCACATCTACAATTGTGGCTGCCGCAGCTGCAGGGAAAAGGTTGTGGCAGTCCTTACCAGGTCTCCGAGCCTGCTGCTGTCTGGCTTAGAGCCCTTCGTTTTCAGGTGAAACCCGATTTTACCCAATTCTTGTACCCCAAACATATTTCTTAAAAATTGGGTTAAACCTGATTTCTCCCTGAAAATGCTCCCTCTAGAGTGCACAAAAAGTAACTTTTAGAAGCAAAATGCCAAAACACGGTATACTCACCAGGCATTTATTCGGCATCATGTATCAAGTGCTGTCCATGCTAACAATCTCCTACTCTAGGGCTCTTGCCCATTTAAGATAGCCTCTGCAACATTTAATCACATCTTTCGCAGTTTACAAGTTGGGCAGGTATTGCACGCACGCAAAATGCTGCGTTGTGGTTTGACATTTTTCGCAACGAAATAATTGTAACAGATGAGAAAAAGTATAATTTGGTGTTCTTTTCTGTGCAACCTGTCAATTCCATGTTTGTGAAATACATATTGAGAAAAAAAAAATACGGCATTTTGTGTCCAGCACAAAAGCAAGCGCTGGTAGTAAATTGCCTTTTGCTGCAAGAAAACAGGACCCGAAAAAACCCACACTATGGAAATTTTTGGTTAACAATGTGATTTGTACCTGGATTTGAACTAAAAAAAAATGTCACCAGATTTTTTAACCCCCAATTCTGGAAAAAATAAAAACCCGAAAACAAAGGGCCCTATCTATGGCCCACCGCTCATGTAATGTGCCACCTAAGGGTCTTCGAGGTCATGAATATAAATAACCATTATTATGCACGTACCTAACAGAGTAGACTTGTAGCAGCTTGCTGGATGCACAATAATGCAACAGCATTGATACTGTAGTCAAGTATGCAAGTACTGATGCTTATTAGCAAGCTAATAATTTCATGTTACATGCAGAACAGATACATTTGAGTAGTCCACAGTATGCAGCAGAATGCATGCGGCGTTGAAATACTGGACTCGTGGTCAAGAGGCCACTATCGAAAAGCTACAGCAATACCTTGCTGCATGCAAGAATGGTGACTTACTTTAGCCGATGCCTTAGAAAATGGCTTTAGTAAAAGGTCATCCTTTACATGCAAATTTTCTCGCAGCCATAGACACTTAAAAAGCTCACAGGACGGCTACCACTGTGTAATGAGATTCAGCGACAGCTGTGGAGGCATTCTCATTCGGGAGCGATATATATAAATGTGTATATAACTAGAGCCCTCTTTTTAGTTTTCCGCTACAACTATTACTACGATGACAACGATACGAAACCTGGAGAATGGGTCTTAAACAAATCTTGCAGTAAAATGAAATAAACTTCTACTACTGCCCTCTGACTGTGCATTTCTCCGCTGTAGCCATACCTTACAAATTCCACGGTTACATCCATCTGGATGGTTCCCATGGCAACCACGCTCCGGTTATTTACTACTACTACTACAATGGCGTGAAACCCAGGCAATGGGCCTTTAGCAGCTGTCACTGTAAGCTGTGGAGCTTTGCAAGTGCTGGTTATATCATGAATGCTTTGACATCCAGTCATTTCACACCTGAAATACCAGGATCACCCTTGCAATGACAGCTTTCCCCAACATTAGAAGCCTTCTCCATGTTGTTGCAGGTAGCATTCATTTAATGTGAACCATTGAACAGATTATTTTCACGCAATGAATTGCAGTCACATTAGATTTCAGAACTGATTCAACACTTTCCCAATACAAAAGCTCTACACAGAGAGAACAACTTCAGAACACAGAATCTTCACAAAGCCATGTGCACGTTTTCAAAGGGAGTTTCTTTTCCAGCAGTTTCATTTTTTTGCTACCAGTGTCACACAACAGTGGAAGTCTTCTCAGCAACGAAACAAAGATGCTGTGCCGTTTATTGTTAACAAGATAATGAGGTGTTAGTGCCAGGCCTATACTGCTTTCCTGCATCTTGGGCACGTTGGCACAGTCTAGAACTTCTCCACATACTCTCAATTATCCTGAGAGTATAATGACAAGTCCCGTTTCTTCCCTTGCAGTCGACCATGGGGCAATTTTTGTTCAGCTTGAGGAGCCCGTCGATAACAGTCCAGAAAGTCAATACCTCTGCCACTGCAAGGCAAACAGCTAGCTTCACCATGCTTCGCTCAATTGAGCAGTACGTTTGGTGAAAAGTACACAGTCATCACTGGCATGACTTCTTGCAGACAAGGTGGCGCACCCAAAAACTACAAGTGCACAACCAACCTGTTACCACATCCAGCAAAGTCCAGCCACACCTGTTCAATTGGAAAGGGGGATGTTGCTTGCGTGACTGCAACAACACTGAGAATGAACGCTGAATCAGCCAAACCTCTGCACATCAGCGCGTGGAATGCTCTCATTCACATTTTAATCACTCATGAAGAAACAATACAACATGGTCGCAAACCTGCTGCTTTTCACTCTCACCAAATGTGCAAGAGGTCTTTCCTGCAAGCAACACTGAAAGACGGTACTGACGCGACAAAATTTTCAGATCTAAGTGTAAATGTGGCAATCACTGCAATATGTCTACGGCTCTCGCCTGACAATCACTGGTGAAGCAAAGACACAATTTCGTCGTATTCCCGTTGCTTCTCGCTCTCTTCCAGCTTCAGTGTATTCACAATGTTTTGGAACCGCTGCTTCAGGGCCTGGTTCTCTAGTGATGCAATCTCCAGCTCCTGATTCTGCCTTCGATCCTGGAGCTGCGCTATCTCCCTTTCTAGCTCCGACAGCCGGTTCAGGAGTGCGGAGTTGTCTTGCTCGGGTTCATCTACATCATCGTCTTCTTCCTTCTTTGCAGCAGTGAACTCGATGACCTCCTTGTCGTCGCCATAGTCAGGGTCGTCAACATATTCATCGACGAGAGAGCTAGTTGCTGCCGCCGTCGCTGCTGCGCTGGTGCTTGCACCAGATGCAGCCATCTTGTCCGACGTTGCAAGCATGCCCCGACGAAAGTCAGTGACCATGTCCGGCGAGGAGCCACCATCCCGTTTTCCCGACAATGATGGGCGCCTCTGATTTGGAGGCCGTGCTGAGAGCTCGTCTTCACCCGCGGAGTCGACAATGTTGACGTCATCCTCATCCGAGCTGCTCAGTGCTTCGCCGAAGAGGTCGTGCTCACCCACGTCCATGCTCTGCGAGTTGCTGTTGAGCAGTGCGCTAACGGATGGAGAGCCAAAACCACCACTTATGTGCGGGTCACCTGAGCCACCATTGGCCATGTCGTTGCCCTCCCCCTTGCCGTCGCCTCCCTTGTCATCGTCAGCGTTGACCACCTCGTAGCGGATCGAGATGGCCTCGTTGTCCATGCGAAACAGCCGCTTCACCTGCAAGTGTGAAAAGAGCAAGAGTTTGGTCAGCACTTCCTCAATTTCAATGCTAGACAGGTTAGCTATTTTTGGCAGACTGTGCCCTCAGCTCCCAAGTTATCTTATCCTCTCCCATTCACTAGCCTTTGTGCTTGCCTCGTACGACCAGCTAAAGGGAGAAGGAACTCTAAGGTCATACTACAAGAACGGGGCAAAAAAACTGTTTTGTATTTTATGGGGCAGCGTTTGCCAGCCAACCAAAACATCAGGTTTAGCCAACTGTCACGCCACTCGTGGCAATCAAATGAACAACTCTGCGCCATTAGATACGATTATATCGAAAATGAAAAGCTGCAGAGATCCACCAACATATGATGATAAACCTGTTAACTTTGCGCTTGTATCTGGAAAACTTCGAATGGTTGACCTACCCGCCATTGTTTGCACTGGACCAGCTACTAGCCGCACAGGCTATCGGTACAAATTACTTTAAGAGCGTTAGCTCTTACTCATCATGTTTCTCGATTTCGTGGGGTCTGCTACCACTTCCCTTCGGCGTGAAATTAGAACCAAGTCCGAGGAATTCAAGATGACGGCCCCCATAGTAAATCGATATAGCAACCCAATTGGTGATTGATTGGAGACGTCATCAGTACATCGAATCGGTGATTGATTGGAGACGTCACTGATATATCCAGTTGGTGATTGATAGTTGGTTGCAATTTGTACAAGTGAAATGTTTGTGAGTGTGTTTATCATATGTGAAAATAAACGTATAAATTCGTACTTACATTGGTGTAACTTTAATCTCATTCATATCAATTCTAGTAAACGAAACAGCTATTAACGTTCATTGCTTCAATGTCTTTTTTTCTACGCATTTTTGAAAGCTGCGTAATGAAGTTCCCAGACTGATAGGGTAATGAACACTGAGGCCGAGCGTCTCACCTCTTTCTCGATCTCGGGGAAGTCGACGTACTTCTTCTTGAGCACCTTGCGGAAGCGACGCTTGCGCACGTTCTTCAGCGACGGAGTGATGCCGTGCGGGTGCTGGTACTTCTTGTCCTTGGCGTCCTTGCGTTCCTTACGGCGCAGTGCCTCCTCGTCATCGGCAGCCGCTGCCGCTTTCTTCGCCTCTTCGTCCTCACCCGCGTCTTCCTCTTTGCAGATCATGAGCTGGGCGACGTCGGCCGTCTTGTAGAACGTCTTCCGGTCCAGCGTTTTGTGCGACTCGATGATCGACGGCAGGTCGACCACTCGGGCGGTCAGGGACCACCGGTCGAAAGTCACGGTGCCGTGCCGGTTGTCGGGTTCCAGCTGGATGTTCAGCCGGTCCTTGAGATTCATCACCCCGGATCGCACGGCGGCTCGCAGAGCTGCCGCAACTTGCCCTGGCAAACGGAGGATGAACTGGCTTTCCAGTTCAGCCGGCGCCTCTTCTTTGGTCTTTTTGATCTCGGGCGGCGCGTTCATCGTGTGTAGCGGTCGGTTACGCCGGGAGGCTGAATTAAACCGCCATCGCAGCGAACTATGTTTTTGTCCCGCCGTGGTTAGTTTGTGGCAGGAACGGGGAGACGGGAAGGAAATACCAACTTCGCCTAGACGCCTCTCGGGTTCGATGAGCGCGTCTGTCGATGTTTTCTTGAAAATTACGGCACTACCTACGCCTTTACAAACATGACATTACAAGTTGACCAAGGCATAGAGAAAGGAACTCAAAAAGGACCAAGGCTTCGCAAACAAATGCGAACCGAACTGCCATGCAAACGGAACGAAGAAACGACGCCAGCGCCACACTACTGTTGTTTACGTCGGTTGAGCTGAGTTGTTGTCGATGTTGTGTGGTTAACGTACTGCTTTTGCACATGCTTTGTGCGTAAATTACTGCTGTTACAAATAGTATGTTTTAGTTCGGTTTGAATCGATTTTCATTTGCAATGTAAGCTTTTCTTCCGCACTTGCAAGCGTAACGATAAAATGTAGCGAACACACCGTCAGAGGCCGCTATATTTGCAATTAGTTCATTCATGATGGTGACATAAATCTGCGTTAAATACAGGCATCACCTGCGAATGAGCATGCATATGATTAACACCGCAGTGACAAAGCAAGAGTGACTACGCAGAATCGAAACTGCTGTTATTGGTGTTCGTTTTTCACGCTTCTTGCGTAGAAAGTCAAGCCAAGCCAAGTTAAATTCAGTGCGGAGGTTGCTCGCGGAGTAGCGCAGGTTTCTAGCGAGCGAAAGTATGGTGAAACTTCTGTGAATAGCGCGATGTCGTGTCAGTTGGTGAAGCTAGCTGCAATTAGCAACGTTCCAAGAGTCAGGTCCTACTTGTTTCCTAGCGGCGAAGACGCGAAAGGTACGAAATTTCTCTCAAAACATAATCTGACTACTGGCGCATGGCTACGCGTCAGCTGTCTACTACTATCGGTTCGCTTTTCTATGGGGCTCGCTTTAATTGTTCATTTTTTTTTCTGTTTGCTTCGAGAAGCGTTACCTTCTTTGTCGTCCCTATCTGTTTCAGTGCGTTGTCGTTAATTTCTTGGCATTGTTCTAGCTGTCAACTACCCCCATACCTTTAGCGACCTGTGATGTGAAGTTGGCGACTGGAGTTTCTACCCAGCATCTTCATTTTCTAATGAGTGATTCAAATTCTTGGTGCAACAGTTCTGCTACACATTTGCCTCTTTTCAGTTCCATTTATTTTCTACGTACTTTTTTATTTCATTGAAAGAGAGGTGCCTCGAATGATTTTGAACCTCCGTACCAACGAATTCATTGGTCGAGGTTGTAATACACTCTGACGTCTCATTGTTCGAAAGCTTATAGTTCTTTCATTGAGCTATGTTGAAGCACATTCTCACTGCACTTTGACACATGGCACATGAACATGACAGCTAGCGAAGCAAGGTAAAATGATTGCATGAAGACATCGAGCAGGGAAGAAACGCGAGTTGATGATATTCTAGCTCAAACTAAGGTGACAGAATGTACTTCGGCAGAAAGTGTTATGTGTAGAACAGCTAACGAGTGGTCTGTTAGGTCAGGATTTAGATATGTAGTTGAGAGCAGCAGGGATTAAGGTGGAGTTATGAGGTCGCGAAGTTTGCAAGGATAAAGTGATAGCAGCTAGCCATTGTGGTAGAGCTGCTTAATTGTCTTGCCGCGGGGTGACCGCTGATGATGATCTGTAAAGATTTTTTCCAGCGTTATTCCACTCGCACCCACACATTTATTTTCCTGGCCTGTTCTGCTGTGACGCTGTAGTTGGGAGGAAAGGGAAGAAGCGACAATCAAACCTTCAAGGGTGTTGTGACCCTCTAATCACCCCTTCATTCCCTGCTTACAGGGCTGCACTATCTTTTAATTCTTATCAGAAGCAAACAGCACCTTGTCTAGTGTTGCAGTACATTTGGGATGTAGACGGAGGGTTGTGGATGGACATTGATTTGTTTGGGTTTATAGACCTTTTCACGACCTTCGAGAAAACTGGTTTTCTAGGCTGTGGGGGAGCTTGATCATCAACTCTTTCCGGTACTACGAACACAGCCCAGTTCGCAATATGGCGGCTCCCATCGACCTCTCTTTGAAAAGGTCTAAGTACTTTAGCAGTGCTGAGCGAGCAAAATCAACACTGCGAGCACTGAGATGATTTGCACGGAAAAGAATAAACATGTGTATAAGGACGGATGAAGGAAGTGCAGAGGTTCTGTTTTCTGTGTTTGTGCACGTGCATTTTGCTCTCCTGCATATTTTTGCTTGGAATGAAGTGCGTTGCTGCAGATCTTTCTCAACTAGATGAGCGAGGTGTAGAAGCTTTACGTGTGCACAAAGATCTGTCTTTAACGAACAAAACACCTTTGCAACCAGTGTTCATGTTTCATGTAGTATAGTTTAGAAGTAAAGCGTGTTCATTTTTGATCGAAGCACCTCATGCACATCAAAGATGCCTGTTTTCCGATAATAATGATAGTCATGTTGAAAACATTTAAATTGATGTCATTCATTAGTATTTATTTAGTATAAACTATGCATTATTTTAATCAGGAGAGGTTATTACATCTGTTGGTTACAAGTGTGACTTAAACTGCATCTTGAACTCAGTAGCTGCAAGGCAGGACAGTTTGTTGTTGTGCACTGTTTGTTCCAAGCCAGAGAAGTGGGATTTTAAGCTCCGGACAGGTGGGAAAAGGCCGGAATACCAATAGAAGAGGCCCAACTACAGGGCATGCAGATATATGCATAATGGGCTGCACAGATAGGCTGTCTCTTGTCCAGCAGCTAATGCTGATTATTCTCCAAAAGTGTGATAAACTCGTGTGCTCGTGCATCAACTTAATGCCAGTGTCTGATATGTCTGCCTTGCCACTTGGTCTTGCAAGTCACTTGGCCTTGTGCGATGCCACTACAAAGACTCCTTCTGTGGCAGCAAAACATTACCGTTTTATTTTCCTACTTGGTCTCTCATAAACAGAAGATGCGCTGTCAAGGCCAATACACGATGCCTGGGATTGGCCAGCTGAGAATGAAGAACCAGGGACGGAAGCGAAGGCAAAGGAAGAAGACAAATGGTTGCAGGAGTGTGTCATCGCACTATCACCAACGGCCGACGTGTTGGCGTTGGCGAGGGAGAGTTCGGTCGTGTTTCTTACAGGTGGGTTGCAGGAGCACTTTTTTGGTATTGTTTGATCCTACAAGGGTTTTTGGAGATCTGTCTTCAATTCCTAGGCCTCTAGTGGGAAAAAACTTTGTGCTGCGCAATCTTTGCTCTTAGCAAATTCTTATCAAAAAATGCACATCGCAGTTAATGCCTATGATTGCATTTTAACTTGCTGTGCTATGCACAGTGCTAATGAAAAGGGGAATAAATTAAGGGAAAGTTTCATCCTTGGTGAACGGGGATAAAGTTTTCCTAGGTTATTTATTTAGCAGTGTCCACTGTTGAGTGAGCCATTGCAATTTTGCATTTAGAGACGTGATGAGTGGTAAAGGACAAGATAGAGGATATGTTTGTAGAAAATGACTGCCTAGTCTCCAGAAAATGTGTGCGGAGAGGAGAGGTGTGCATGCACAGAGCGGTCGTGTGAAAAAGGTAGGTCGCTGGCGGTTTGTATAGCTCAGCTGGGAACGCAGCTACCCCAGTCCTGTGGTAGTCCCGTGGTTTGACCAGTGCACTGGAGTGAATTTTTAGTGTCACTTTTTACTGCCTCATTATCCAAGATCATGGCATTCCGATGTTGCCTGCAGAAAGGAGGATTGAGAGGCGGAAACATACATTCGAGCCTCGTCACTGGTTCGTGGCGAGTCTAGGGCTGTGAACAGTGAGAGACATAGTCACTCTATTGAGCAGTCAGTCATACGCCTTTTGGCAACTGTAGCTCTGATTGTTAGTGTAACCAATTATAGTGCATTGCATAATTGTATAGTACCAAATACAATACACAAAGTAATCGTGTGAGTCGTAGTTATAATGCAAGCAAGAACTGAATCAGTGTCTGGCCTCATCATTCACAACAGCAGCTGTCGCTGAGATTTGTATGACAGAGCGGTAACTGTCCGGCGAATCTTTTCCAACTCTGGTGTTTGTTTCCGCGGGGTGGGTTATTCAAGCTCACATAGACGCACTTAGATGAAAATTATTTTGCAGAACAACAAGGATGAATTCAGTGGAAGAAGTTTGTCACTGAATTGAGTTCATTGGTTTCTTGCTGTAGGCTCAAAGTTAACACTTATGGACACCATAAAAAGATTATTTGTAGGTACTTGGCAAATTTTGGGCTTATGAGCTTTTCTCAGTAGTAGGCGCGATTTCTTTTGCTTTTAAGCTTCTTTCTTGACCTCACTTCAGTGGTGTCTTGCATTTTGCTTTTCCTCAGCCAAGCATGGTGTGGCGGAGAGGAACGACTGGAAATTTGAAGTGTCCTTCCACAGCCAGCTCCGTGCATCCAACGGGTGAGTCTTCACCTCCTTGCTTGTGTTGTATCTCGGTTACGTTGTTTCATCATCCCCACCTCTGTCCAGTCGCTTCTTTTTGCTATCTTTAATATCCTGCGTAATGTCTTGGCTGTCTTCTACAATTTGGAATCATGTAAGGTGTAGAACAGGTATAGCTGGATATTACCGAGACTGACCTTTATCCTTCAGTTGACTTGACCAGGCAGTTGACAATGATAGTGTCTTGAATGTCCAACGAAAACTAAATCTCTCCCTCGACAACCCGCCGCGGTGGCTCAGTGGTTAGGGCGCTCGACTACTGATTCGGAGTTCCCGGGCTCGAACCCGACCGCGGCGGCTGCGTTTTTATGGGGGAAAAACGCTAACGCGCCCGTGTGCTGTGCGATGCCAGTGCACCTTAAAGATACCCAGGTGGTTGAAATTATTCCGGAGCCCTCCACTACAGCACCTCTCTCTTCCTTTCTTCTTTCACTCCTTTCCATATGGGGCAGTTCAGGTGTCCAATGATATATGAGACAGGTACTGTGCCATTTCCTTTCCCCAAAAACCAATTATTATTATTATTATCCCTTGGCGCCTTCTTATAGTAGTAGTAGTAGTAATTATGGGACGGCTCAATGGAGCATCAGCCACCATGGCTGCGATGCACCAAACATAAGGCGATATGAGTTAGAACACAAGCCTTCAAAGAATGAAAAAAATTAAGTGGATGAAATACTGACTTGTTACTTAAACTGCACCTGAAATGACTGAGGGATGGCAAAGACATGTAAAAGTTTATATGAAATGAGCGGCTTATTGGTATCTAGGGTAAAAATTCTGGATGAAACAACGGCTCGTCGTAGCGTTCCATATTTCTTGATGGGTTTTATTATTTTATTGGTATTTGGTATTAGTATTTGTCCCTCTGCTATTCGGCTGTATTTTCAGCATGCAGAAATGTATGCTTCTTTGCATTGTGGGTGCAGATGTTTTCACTGGCAGTGATGATTGGCAATGATTGGCAAGACAGCATCTAACTTGAAACCAACTTTTTATTTCGGTGTTCTTGCCCCCACAAAGAATGGAGAGTAACTAGGTGGCACTGATGGCAACACTCACTCGTTGTTCATCGGCATTGGATTGACTGTCGCTTCTAGTTGAATTCTATTAAAGGTGCACTAAAGAGGAATCTGAACTCGTCTTTTTACCGCGGGAACTTGATCTACACGTTCCGAGCATTCTTAGAAATTTGAATTATTGTCCTGTGCAGCCGATTTCGCTAATTAAATCGGATTAAACGTCCCGGCTCCCGCCTCTTTTTTGAAATCAACGCGGTAGGTAGGAGGAGTCAACCAACGCATCAGCCAGTCCCGTCTGCCATTGCCGGAGTGATACGTAAATCAGAGTCCACGTGTATTTTTGTTTCCGTGGGCCTAATTTGCGGCTATATTGTCTGTGACTGAAACTGTTTATTCACAGAAACCTAAACAAAATAAAAGCGAAGTCGTCACTGGACTGGCTGAAAGGCACTCCACACGTTGGTTGACTTAGCCTACCTACCGCATTGAGTTCAAAAAAAGGCGGAGCCGGGACGTTTAATTCGATTTTAATTAGGGAAATCGGCCGCACAGGACAATAATTTTCTGTTTCTAAGAATGCCCGGAGCGTGTAGATAGAGTTCCCGTGGTAAAAAGACAAGTTCAGATTCCTCTTTAGTGCACCTTTAAAGATGACCGGGAACTTTCCAGCTAGCGTGCCAGCAACATCCTGAGCAGTTTCTAACATCGTAGAAGTTGTTGTGGTTGCATTCCAGTATGTGCCTGTGGGATGTGATGCATGAGGAGACTTATGCACGCATGCAATGCACTGGCTCTTTGCCAGCTCCATCCTTTTTTCTTTTTCAAATTATCAGCTGCCCAGTTGGAGGGGCCGACCCTTCACGCGCACGATCCTTACACGAGTGTATGTGCGTTATCTGGTTGACTCTAGTGGCCATAAAACCTGTAAGTAGTCTGGCATGACAGGTAAAAATGATAATGGCATGTACCAGTGGTTATAAAGAGCGCTTGAAAAACAGACATAACATAACTTTGTGACAATATTTAGATTGAGATATAATCACTATAGCTTTGAGTGGCCTGTGGTTTTAGCATCTGCCTCGCATGCGGCAGTTACGGGACTCGATCGCCAGTGCTGCCGGGTACCCACTTGTTTCCATTAGGTACTAGATTCTTCCTGGCCTGGTGCTCAGCTTCTCTGGGGTGAAATACTTGGGGAATGGGTCTTTGACCCCAGCTTGTGTAGACAAAAATACCTCGTGCCATGACACCCTTTTGCCAAAGCTACCCTTGCACCATAAAAATTCATCATCACTGTAGAATGATATATTTTTGTTTTTTCGCTTCATGTCGCAGGAGATTTCAGTTTGTGTACACAGGCTGTGCTGATGTTCATGCTTATCTTTCCATGTTTTGTTTTTAAAGGTCCCTTGACCCAACTTTGCAATACCTTTATGCATTAGTTTGAACTCTTACCATTCTGTAGTGCCATTATTATGCCAGGCTATTATGTCATAAGAATATCGGGAGTAAATGTAGGTGCCTATGATGTTGGGGTTGCAGGCTTAAAGGTGCACTAAAGAGGATTCTAAGCTCTTCTTTTTTACTGCAGGAACTCGATCTATACGCTCCGAGGATTCTCAGAAACTGCGAATTGTTGTCCTGTGCGGCTGATTTCCCTATTAAATCGAACTAAATGTCCCGCCTCCCGTCTCTCTTCTTTTGAACTCACCTCCGGAAAGTAGGAGGAGTCAACCAATGTGTGGAGTGCCTTCAAGCCAGTCCCGTGGCGGCTGGTTGATTTACTGCTCATTTACTGCTCGAAACTAACGAAAAACTTTTTCTTGCATTTTCAGGGACTCTGTCACTGCCTTGCTCTGCCTGCCGATGAGCTCCCAGAAGCGGTTAGTAGTTGTGCCACAAACCATTGGATGCAAAAAAAAATCTGGACAGTGGCGTTCTTTCCTTGTTTTACAACTGCACGGGCAACGTAATTCATGGACGCATTTGCCTTGAATGTGTGCTTCTGCAAAAATTCCTTTTGTTTTGAAGTGTTCTGCTTCTGGAAAAGCTTCGAGGCATCAGTGATGAGAACGCAGTAGCAGGTCATGGAGATTTTTTAGATTTTTATCTTTTCTTTATATTTTATTCTCTTGTCCTTTCTTATGCACCCCTTTTTACTGTGTGATGTCAATGCACGTCAAAGAACCCCAGGTGATAGAAATTTATGGAGCCCTTCACTACGGCGTCCCTCATAGCCCGAGTCGCTTCGGGATATTAAACCCCCATGAACCGTGAACTTTTTTGTTCCCTCTTTATGGTCAGGTCAGCACTGACAAGTGCGTTAAAAAAGTGTTACACATATCAAGTTCTGCTTCCGGTGAGGTAGCTTTGTTGTGAACTGTGAGGCTGGTGACTTACATTACATCAATCCATTTTTATGAAAACAGAAGTATTTGATAGTTACGACATGGCTATTTAACTAGCTATTTTGTCACTTTCTGCCGTACTTGCTGATTGTCTTGCAGACACAGAAAAATTTAAGGCCTGCAGCATGCTCTGGAGATCTTAGTTGCAGTTTTTGGAACAGAATAGATAACACGTGAAATTGACTTTAGTGTTCCTCTGAAGCAATCTTGTCATTAATCCTTGTATTGCATCTGATTACTGGTGGTACACTTCTTAAGAATGTTGCATTATGTGTTTGTAAGAATGTACTTGTACTTTTTATTTCTTGCTTTCTTCAAGAAGCTACCAAGGTGGGCCGGACTGGACCTGTGTCATTGTTGGCTTCAAATCCGGCTACATCCACATGTATACAGAGGTGAGAGGAGACTTCCCTATCAGTGCAGTCAAAATGCCACATGTTTGTAGTTTTTCCTCTTTTTGTTTGCATTTTTTTCTTGCTTCAAAGCCATGTAGCTCCCTTTCAGTGGCATGTCTGTTGGAATTAGTTTATATACTATCAACTGTACCTCAGCCTACTGTGCAACAATGCAAGTTTGCAGTGATCATTCCGGTGTCTTGCACTGTCTGGCTTGGTTATTTTAATGCTTGAAGGGCTCAAAAAGTGTGTGGGATTTGGAAGTTTCATAGAACAAGAAGTTCTTCTAAACTACTTGTTTTGTTGTAGTCCTCGCTCCAACAAAATCGGCTTCAACTTTTTTTATTCCTCCAGGATGGTCGCCTACTTTTGAACCAGATCCTTCATGAAGAGCCGGTGCTGTCGCTGAAGTGCCAGACATACGTGCCACGACGTTTCAGCGGTTTTGGAGAGCAGGTGAGGTTACGGGACGACATTTTTTGGCAGGGTGGCAAAGCTTTGTGCTTTTGACAGTTTGACAATACTCACTCCTTTCTACCTGATGCCACTGCTGAGGCTATGATGCTGTGCTATGATGCTATGGTTATGATGCTGTGCTTCTGATGGTGCCTGCGCATTTTTTTCTTCTCTCACGTGGAGATGACTGAACACTTAATTGGTCAGGCCAACGTTGTGATCGTGATATATTGATACGGGAATAAAAGAAGAGGCGGAGAGCGAGCGCGAGCGGCGAGCGCACGGCTCTAGCACGAGGGAGATAGAACGAGAAAGCTTGGCCACCGCCGGTCGTGCTTCACCGGCTCTCCTCCTTCAACGCCCCTGGCAGGTTCCACGGTAGACCTTGCAGCGTCCGGGACCGTCAGGCACGTTGCGCACGGCTGGTTGCCCACTTCGAGGCACTTTGCGCACGGCCGGTTTCAGACTCCGAGGCCACTCGTACCAGCGTGCCGCAGGAGGACCGGGGAGGAATCCTGTGGGCTCTGCAGTCGGAGCGGGACAGGCGTGGTCTCTGCTATGGCGAAGTAAAAGTCGAACTGGGCGGCTCAACGGCTGCGGCTCTTTTGTGTTGCAGCGCCCTTGGAAACGAGATGGCACGTCATCAGAAGCGGACGAGCGGAGCCCTTGTGAAGCCACGACTTAGCTCGTCTTCGGGGCCACCCCCTCAACGCTCCGGCCAGGTTTCGTGAGGACCGTCCATCCTCCCGCGGGCGTCGTCCCCGGCGAACGCTGCTCCCAGTCTTCCTCGGAGGACAGGATGTGGTGGGCCATTCGGGTGCTAAACTGGACACTTGATGGAGATGAGGATGTGTGAACGAGAAGTCACTGATGGAAGACTACCCGAGTACTGGTCCCGGCCATGGCATGGTCCCGGCCACGTATTTATACTCAACATCAGCAGCGTACCTCTCGCGCTAACTCCCGGCACGCAATTGGGTACAGCCTCAGTTTTGGACCCCGGGTCACCAGTGGCGTCTCTGCAACCTGAAGCCCCGCCTCGCCACCCTCCAGCACCGGCGATCCTATCATGGCAAGAATTTAACTTTGGACCCAGCCTGACCTGCGCGGAGCTCGCCTCTCTGAAGACCTTGCTGCTCGAGCATCGCAGTTGCCTTGCTCTCAGCGCCGGTGAACTCGGGTGCACTTCCTGGGCTCAACACCGGATCAACACCGAAAACCGCGGGCCCGTTCATCACCAACCTCGCCGTGTAGCGCCAGCCGAACGGAGAGTCATCCAGCAGCACGTGTGCGACATGCTTGACCAGGGAATCATTGCCCCTTCTTGTAGCCCTTGGTCCTCCCCCGTCGTCCTTGTGCGCAAGAAGGATGGAACATTCCGCTTCTGCGTTGACTATCGGAAGCTAAATGCTATTACTAATTGCGACGTGTACCCGCTGCCTCGCCTCGACGATGCGCTTGACCGCCTGAAGGGGGCCCGTTATTTTTCCACGCTAGATCTGCTCTCGGGCTACTGGCAGGTGCCTGTTCACCCCGATGATGCGGAAAAGACGGCTTTCGTGACTCCCGACGGCCTTTACCAGTTCAACCGTATGCCCTTCGGTCTCTCGAACGCTCCAGCCACCCTCCAGCGTCTCATGGACCGAGTCTTAGGCCATTTGAAGTGGACTATGGCGTTGGTCTACCTGGATGACGTAATTGTCTACGCGGCTACATTTGAAGAACACCAGAGACGCCTCAAACTCGTCCTCGAAGCCCTTACCTCTGCTGGGCTTCGCTTAAAACCAAAAAAATGTTTCTTCGGTTTCGCGGAGGTGACGTACTTGGGTCACGTTGTGAGCCGGCATGGCATCCGTCCCGACCCTGAAAAGCTAAAAGCGCTTACAGCTTACGAAGCTCCCACCACCGCCAAGGAGCTCAAAAGTTTCCTTGGATTTGCTTCGTATTTCCGTCATTTCATTCCGGACTTTGCCAAGCGCAGCGCTCCATTGACCGCCCTGCTGAAGAAGAATGCACCGTGGAGTTGGACGCAGGCCCAACAGCTCGCGTTTCTTGACGTCAAGCACGCCCTCCTCGAGCCTCCTACATTGGCCCATTACGACGAATCGGCCCCCATCGTCCTCCACACGGATGCCAGCCAAGATGGGCTCGGCGCTGTCCTCCTGCAAGAAGACGAGTCTGGTGACCACAAAGTCCTAGCTTATGCCAGCCGCCAGCTTTCCGACGTTGAGCGCCGCCGCCACTCTTCAGAACTCGAGTGCCTCGCCGTTGTCTGGGCCGTCGAGAAGTTCCGTCCCTACCTGTACGGCCGTCACTTCATCATAGTCACGGACAATAGCGCTCTCACTTGGCTGCAGTCCGCCAAACATTTGAATGCCAAGATTGCACGCTGGTCCCTGCAACTTCAAGAGAACAATTTGACAATAGGGCATCGGCGCGGCTCTGCCCATCAAGATGCCGATTTCCTTTCTCGCCACCCTTGTTCCGTGACGGCTTTGACGGACCTGAGGACTGCACAAACGCAAGATCCCGCCATTGCTGCCATAATCCACTCCCTTGGCACCGCCGCCGGCGCAGGCCTCCGCCAACTACGCCGGGTCTATCGAATGAAGGACGACCTCTTGTTTCATGTGAAGCGGCTCCGTGGTCGCCCACCCGTCTGGTTGCCAGTTGTGCCGGCAACACTGCGGTCGCAAATCTTGCGCGGCTTACACGACGCTCCCACGGCTGGTCACCTTGGTCGCGGCAAGACCTACGCACGAGTGTCGGAGCGGTTTTGGTGGCCTAATATGTCCAGAGATGTCAAGGAACACGTGGCGTCCTGCCAGACATGCCAGTACAGAAAACCGTCCACAGGTGTACCCAAGCCACCCCCGCAGGCTTTTTCGCCACCAAGTTCACCTTTCGAGCTGGTTGGACTGGATCATTTGGGCCCGTTTCCGAAGACGCGTGCCGGCAACCGGTATGTTCTGGTTGCGATCGACTACTTCTCCAAGTGGGTCGAAGCACTGCCCGTTCCAGACACGTCGTCCGCTCATGCCGTCGCGTTTGTGGAACAGCATCTCGTTCTTCGGCACGGTGTTCCCCGGCGCCTCATCACGGACCGTGGGAGCTGCTTTATGTCCCATGAATTTGAGCGAGCCCTCCGCTCCTTCGGCATTGCGCATTCCACTACATCCGTCAATCATCCGCAGTGCAATGGCCTCGTGGAGCGTGTTAACCGTACCCTCACGGATATACTCGCATCCTACGTCGCTCCGTCCCACACAAACTTGGATCGTTTTGTTTCTGCTGCAGCTTTTGCAGTCAACACTGCAGCGCAAGAAACAACGCATGTGACGCCGTTCTCAGTCGTCTATGGCAGAACGCCCTCCATCCCTCTCGACGCGCAGTTGGGCCTTCCCCATCCCACTGCGTCACCAACTGAATCTGCTCAACGACTTCATTCCGCCCGCCTCGACGCCCAGCGCAACCTCCTCACGGCTCACGCGCGTGTGCAAGCGGCCAACGCGGCAGCACCACCACATCCCCCCTTCCGGCCCGGTGACTTGGTCCTCGTTCGCCGCCCCATCCGTGCGACTGGCCGTGCCGCAAAGCTCTTGCCCCGATACCGCGGCCCTTACCGTGTCGTTGCCCGACTCGGCCCCGTGACATACCGCCTCGAAGACCTGCCAGAGCATCGACCATGCGGTGTGCACCACATTTTCCCAGAGCATGTTTCAAACATGAAGCGATATGTCTACGGCGCCTGCGGTGACTCCGACTTAGCTACCGGGTCCTCATCAGTGCCGTCGTCGCCTGCTGGCTCCATGCCTTCCCCACGCAATGCAGTCCCATAAACGGATCGCCGCTCAATATGCATAACACTCCCTGAAGTTAGCCTAACCGGTGTGGGACCTTATTCGGCGACTGCAGACACCTTCGCCCAGCTCACACACTTCGAGTTCAACGAAGAGTGTGACCGTTTCCTATCTGCGAGCCCACATTGCATCGCCCCAGGAAACCCTGCATCAAAGCACGGCCAAAGGTGATACGGGAATAAAAGAAGAGGCGGAGAGCGAGCGCGAGCGGCGAGCGCGCGGCTCTAGCACGAGGGAGATAGAACGAGAAAGCTTGGCCGCCGCCGGTCATGCTTCGCCGGCTCTCCTCCGTACTGCTGGTATATTTCTCTGGGCGGGCCCGTGGCCACCCCGTGGCATCCCACACCGTAACAATATGTTGGTATACATGGAGGTGACAACGTATGTGGTTGTGAAGCCAGGCTTGTGGCAGGAATTCTTTATTATTTGTCACGTGTGGAGTTGGCAGGACACATGGTTTAGAGCCCAGTTTATGACAGCAGCCATTTATTTTACTGTCACATGTGGAAATTGTGAGACTGATGGCTGTGACAGTGGTGATATGTCTTATCACGCATTAGCATGTAGGCAGGTAATGATTCTGATGTCAAGTTTGCGATGGTGACCATGTGTTGTTACATCAACATCGAGGTGACAGCACTCGTCAGAGAAAGAACACGGCTGCAGTGAGGACAGATTTGAGCAGTGCAGATGGGCAGACAGCCTGTGCCCTTTGCATGGCAGCAGTCAAGTAACTAGCACTTGAGTGTCTGTTTGTGTAGGGCTTACTACATGCAGACTATTTCATTTCTTTTGTTGGTGTTTGCTAATTTTAGGCCGATTGCTGATGTGGAATGTTGAAAAATGTGCAAGTTTCTCAACATAGATTGAAAGGCCAGAGTGAGAAACTCGTGCAGAAGCTCTGAAAGTGGCTCATTCTTTCTTGTTTTGTAAGAGTGTGAATGCCCCGTGAGTTGCAAGTTGAAAGGACTTTGTGGCTGTCGATTTAATCTTGTTTTAATTTCAATTTCTTTCGCAGCAAGACGAGGTGCGTGTCACATACCCACGGGCTGTGGTCTGTCTCGAGGGATTCGGACTGTTCCAGACACTTCGAGCCTGTCGTAATCAGCTTGCAAGAGGTAATGCTCAGTTTCCTCGGTCTGGGGTCCTGCTTTAGAAAAAACGGTAGTCTAGGGTGGGAATGTTGAGCTTCTAGGGGAAGCCTTGATTTTAAGCCAACTCGAATCACTCTTGGGAGAAAGAAATCCGCACTTGAAATTTGTGCAGTTGCTTTTCCCATCCATCAGGCATTCTCCCTGTATAAGCAACACACTGCTCAGGTGCAGATGACAGCGGGGTGTTGCTTGTTTGAACCAGTGAAGCTGCTTCATGTATAGAGGCACTGGCAGCAGGAGATGATGGGGAACTGAGTGTTCTTCGCTGTGTGAGGTCCTGGATGCATTCCTTTTCATTAAACTTGCCTTGGATGATCTCAGGTAGTGCTGGCAGCCAAGGTCCCCCAGTGACTCCGCCTCCACTGAGCTACAAGAAGTGGGGTCCCCAGGATATTCGCCATGTCCGAGATAGCGAATGTGTCGGTGAGTTTCTTCGTGATGATCTGTCGTAGCTTTTCGGTTTTTGCTGTTGCAAGTGAGAAGCGTGCTGAGGAACCGGCCTTGCGGAATGTCTCTTGAACTGCTCGCTCAAACAAAATTGAACAGTTCTTTTGTAGCCTCATTGATGTGGGCTTCTCTCTGATAGAAGGTGCAGTTGGTTTTCCTGATTAGCGTAGACATAGCTATCTTACAGCACCCATTAGTCGTGCTTTTTAAAAGGATCATAAGAATGAATGAATTTGAGCTCTATACCGTGACCTGCTGCAGTAAATAACATGGAGAAGCGTGCCTGCTTTATGTGACAACTGCAGTGACCTAATGAGCAGTGTTGAAAAGAGAGCTTTAAAGAATGCCTGTTGCAGTTTTCGTTTCCAAAGAACCTTGGACAGTTTTTTTGAAAGTTATCATGAAATACTTTTTTTTGTTTCACTGGCTGTGAAGTTCTGTTTCGTCTGGATCAGAGTAGACATTACCGTTGTTGCAACCCTTTTTAATTCTTAAAACCAGCTGTGTGTAAGCGCTGTTGGCACGTGGAGGACTCCAAAGCCACAGCTTTCATACGAGTTGTGTCTTGGAAGTTTTAAGTCCAGTATGCCTCTGTCATTCAAGCGCACGCACATGGGCTAATGAGCAGCGCTTAAATTTGACTTGGCAGATGGTGCATCCGTCAGTCTTTAAAATACAGACCATCAGTGTGCTGGCTGGAGAGGTTTGTAGAATTGTGTCATACTATACACAGAGAACTGCACAGAGAAGATGGCACTCGCAGATGTTTGAATTGACATCGATACAATGATGGCAATACAATAGACAGCTTATAGGCGATGCAACATGTTACATTATAGAAAAAGACAAAAAAAATTACACTAAATGTTCCTTAGTGTCTCGTGAGTGCCAACCATCCTTTGGTTGCTTTTATGATTTTATTTTGGACTTAGTTTTTTTTTTTCGGGCATTTTAACATAAACTGAGTTTATGTAACGTTGCAATTGTGGGTAGTCCTCACATTCATCACCGTTTCATAGGGACCAAGTCTTGCAAAAAGGGAGTTTGTATGTTCATAGTAGGCTCGTGTGGAAATATATGCAGAATAGCTTATTGCTTTTTCTTTGTGTGATGTTGCCATGACAGTGTTTCGGAAGTGTGCAACTGTACTTGGTTGTGGTCACACAGGGACCGTGGCACCACGGCTGTTCGACCAAATGGTCACAGAGTCAATCCACAGGACATACGGAGGCATGGTGCGGTTCTCGCCTGCGGCCTCAAGCCTGATGTGTGCCACGGGCTCGGATCCGTACCTCGGCTTCTACTATGCCAAGGAGGTCAGCCTGGTTTATGTGTTACGCGTTACCTTACAGCCCTGCTAAGGAATTGAATAAGGAGGGTTACGTGTTAATGATAAACATGAAATAATATGCATGATTTAGGAAAACTCTAAATTCTGCGGAAGCAGAATTAAGAATCCGCAAAATTCCGCAGGAAGCATAGGACAGATGAAAGTGCAAGTTTATATTTTCGAGCACACGCCTTGCATGCTGCAGAGGTAGGTCCCTCTTTAAATCTTGAAGGTGGTTGTTGTGTTGTAACGTAGCATCAAGTATTATTTTCCTGTTATCTCCACTCAAAGAATGGTGCTTGCTTGATACTAGATCTCTATAATGACTGACTGATCCCTCTGCTACAGAGTTGACTGTGGCAGATAAATAGTTCAGCTCAGTAAAAGAGAGTGCTGGGGTCAATTCCATTCCAGCCAAGAAAGGCAGGACGTCAAAGTCACCAACTTGTTTATCTTGCTTAAAAAAAAAACTATGCGAGGTCTCTGTCACCAGATTTAAATTCTCGAGCAGTTTTCAGGTACGCCTGCCAAGGGCTGGTAGTTCTCGACTAGTCAAGTCCTGGCACGCTAGTGAAGTCCAACCTTTTTTTCTGGTAGAAACCTGGCTGGCACTGTATCCTCCTTCGGGTGCGGTTGGCCTGAACAGTTTGGGATTTTATTGTAATCTTAATAGCATTTCTTCCAAAATTTTTTTGTGGTCTCAAACTCTCCCTCGTGTAATATTTATGCAAATAAGGTAAATAGTCATTTTTCCATGCTTGTGTCCTTCCTACCCTACTGATGTCTGTGACAACAATTGTACCAAAAAAGGAGAACTTGACTGCCAACTCAAAATTCAGAAAAAAGCGCTTAAATCTGTGATTTGTCGCAGAATCATGGAATCGCGGGCAACTTTAAGCATGATTGCAATATGAAACGCAACAGTAACAAGACAAACATTGAAAATTTAAATATGCAGGGCAGGGAAAGCACATCGTTACACAGTACTAAAAAAAAGGCATATCCATGGGATCTTCCTCACAGGTAGCAAAGCACAAAACAAAAAAGACGACCTGTGCCAGTCCTTACAGTGGTCTGTAAAATGTTTGAGCAATTTGTGTGGGAATTTTTGTTAGTTATATATGGAAGTGATGTGGTCTTGCAGATAATTCTTATGTTTTAAGAGAAGGAAAAAATATTGCAATTTTATTTCTACAGACCTTGCGGACTAGTCAGTGCTCAATTATTGGTAAGGTTACTGGCAAGAATCGGTCTTGTTAAATGTTTTCTCCAGAGTGTGCTGAGATCTTTTGAACTTCAATGCTCTTCGGGTTTACTGTGAGTGGCAAGAGCAGAAAATGAAGACACCCACCAGCTACCAGAAGTTAAAATCATGTTCGATTAAAAAGCTTTAGATGAAGGATGGTAGCCGTCAAACTGAATGCTCTTTTTTTTAGCTTGCTAATGTGTATGTATGTTGCCCTACATTGCGTTTAAATTGTGATACACCTCCTATAAGTGCTGCAACCAGTGTGAAGAACAAACATCCATATATATCATGGGCGTGTCCCGTAGTGATACGGGAAAGCAATTTAATGCCGTGTGTCACCTGTGAAGCCAGGTCATGACAAACATCAAGGCATATGGATATTCAATAGGTGCATTCCTTGGTGGCCTTCCCAAGGCAGGAGTTCCCAAATCATAAGTGTGAACAGCAGCAAGAAACGATGGCGCTTCGGTAGCGGGTGCTTTACTTCAAGCCATCCTCCGCTTCTCGATTGCAGGGTTTTGTCCAACCGCAGCTCACTGATGTCGCCGCTGCCGTCGCGTCGCGCGTCAAGACATTCCTGGCCGAGTAAGGACTACTTTTTGCATCTGTTCTAATTCTGTGCGGCTAGAATAGTCTTAATTGGTGTGTTTGTGGTAACTAAACTCCAGTTAAAGTGTACCTTTGATCTGTTAGAAAATTGAAAAATAATGTGTGCCTTGAATACTATTCTCTCTTTCATTGAGCTGAAAAAAGCTGCTTATGCTTCGTGCAGAACGTGGGGAGGTCATAAGGCAGCTGGGGGGCCGCCACCCAGACTTGTGGCTGTCATTGCATAGGATGCAAATTGACCATTGTGGGCTGCAGTCTTGGGAACTGAGGATTGCGATGTGTGCTGACACAGATGTCATTTATTTCTAAAAAATAAAAAAACGACTACACTGGCTAACAGCTGACAGAAAAGTGTTCCTTAGAAGGACTAAGCGAGGGAAGCGGGGCTGCACAACGCCATTGACCAGTTTGACCTTTCTCGTTTGCTAGTGAATTGTGCTTATTCCCCCTTTTTGTTAAGTTTCCTATGAGAATCATTATTCTTCTTCTTTTCTTTGGCAGTTCTTTGCTTGGTAAACTCACTAAGACTCAACCAGAAGAAGTGAAGGCTCCTCCGATTGAACCTGCCACAGGTGTGCCGATGCGGTAAGTCTCGGTATTGAATCGGAGAATTTAGTATTGTTACCGTACAAGTTTCATGAGTAGTTATGGTGCAGCATTGGTTGTGAAGTCACAGCCTTCTTTTTGTGAAAAAAAATAATCTACAAACATTTATCTCCAAATTTTTGAGCAGCGAAAGTTTTTTTTTTGCTGCCAAACAGATGTTAGCTGAGTCACAAAAGGCTGAGCTGTCGAACTGCGCTGAGAGCAAAAACTCGGTGGAATTGTTTTCGGTGTCCCAATAATTAATTTCTGCTACTACAAGCCAGCTTTGCCAAAGGATGGAACACTGTCCTGGTTTTTTCTTCAGGTGTGGCATCTTTGACAAACATCGGAAGGGCTCCAAGATCTTCCTCTCTCCCAGCAAACAGATGGCGGCTGTCACCGACAGCGTCGGCAGGATAGTGTTGTTCAGCGTCTTTCAGAACACTGCCACGCGCATCTGGAAAGGTACGGCCGCAGAGTTTCCTCTTTGTAGCTTCGGAGGCAGCTGAGTCTTCTTTCGACACGAGCTGCACAGCGATGTAAGACAGCCCGTTTTGTAGCAGCCAGTTCGTAACCGGGGATAAATGACTGGGTCAGCTTGTGGCCGTGAGAAAACTGCTGGTAAAACTGTCTAAGTGCTATTATTTTACTCGCATGTTAAGCATAGGTAATGTCAAACTTTTGTGTAACAGATTGAGTATACAGCATGAAGAGGAGCAACAGATCAGTGTTTGCAAGTATTTTTTGTTTTATGGGGCTTACATTAGTATTGAAGTAACATGAATCTGGCGAGCACATATTGCTCCTTCATTTTCTGGCTGATTTCATGCACAAGCTCCGTTTTCATAGTCTAGTTTAATATAAGCTGACTTGTACACGCTTGGCACATGTCAACATCTGCGAGAAACTTTGCCGACGTGTTAGCCGATGCATGGGGAAGCAGTATCATGCCAGCCAACTGTTCTGGTGTCGCCACCTGCCAGGAAAAGTGCTTAGATGTGCAGTGTGGGGAAACAAATGCTCAGTTGCTTGCTTTCTTTTTTCTTTTTTTCCCCAACAGATAGTGATGCTCTTGTGGCCTATTAGCTGAGCTTGCTTTTCTTGAGCAGTGTTAGTTCGGGATGTTTTACGAATCCTAGACAAACCAGACATGTGCTACTACTAGCACGCTTTACATGTGTGTAGGGAAGGTCTGAAATTCCGCAGTCTTTGGTTGACAGAATAATGAGAGAGGAATTTGAATTGCGCCAAAAGAAAGCCTATTCATTCAACGTTTCTTGATGTACTGTATTTGCTGCCAATGTTGATGCATTTCTCCATGTCAGTGGCTCTTAAACTGGGTCTCGCGGGCTGCTTTTGTGGGTTCCGCAAGCATCCACACTGGCCGGTTCTGCCCTTCTGGTAGACTTCTCGCATGTGCGTGTGGACCAGACATAACATGTATTTTGTTACAATTTCGACCTTCTTTACTTTCAAGCGCTGAATTATCTTTCATGTCGCGCCAGAAGGCTAGGGCCATGTGTTGGCTGTGGGAGAATTACGCCTGATACTGTTTCGTAGTCAAGCTCACTCATCATTATCTGCCCACATTTACATGCGCGCACCGCACTACAGCGCCGAGCTAAGCCAAGACAAAGAAAAATTTGTGCTCATCTCCACCATAGCTCTTAAACGTGGCCTGCATGGGGTGTTTCGACAGTGCTGGTGGAGCTGGAGCGAAGTTTTGCCACCGGCGGGCCAATACACGAAAAGTCAGTAGAGACTTTTCGCATAGAATGTACTGCCAGCACCACTACATACTGCGTACCGCGCGCCGCCTCTGTGCACACATTGGTTTGTCCCGACGTGACAGGCATGTGTGGCTGACGGGCGTGTTGTGCCTTCTGGTGCCCTCAGGGCAACCTGAACTTAGCGCGGAACTTGGTGAGCGGTGGTGGTACGTGCTGTGCTAAATGACTCTAGTCTCTGCCGAAACAGGCGAAACTTTGCGGCCATGCTGCCGCCAGAGTGGCAGATGGCCACTGAAAGCCGAGGAAGCCATTATGTGCGTCAGTTCGGTGGAACGTTCGTCTTGTGACATAGTTTTCTGCGTTCTCTTCTTTGAGGCCTGAGCATGAGCAAGAGATGGGCGTTTAATAAAAAGCTGATTGCTTACAAAAAGCAGTGAAAAAGCATGAAAGGTTCATTCACAAGCAACACTGACTGATTGTAAGCTTCATTTATGCAAACACCGTATGGGGGCTTGGGGGGGATTCCTTGACATAATTTGAAGGCTGGTGTTCCTTGAGGCAGTGAAGTTTGAGAACCCCTACTCCACGTGATAGATTTATTTTTCATTACATGCTTAGAAGTTACTCTTTTCTAACTTTTGCAGTTCACTATTCCTGGCAGCAGTGACCCTATTTCTGTCATTGCACAATCTCCCATGAAGGGGAGGTTTGCGAAAGTCACAAAGAGCAAGATCCGGGGAATAATTTGTGTCTTCTACAATTGCATTGCAGAGGATTCAAAAAGAACTGATTCATTGAGCGATTACGATTGTCGTTGAGATTGTGAAACACTTGTCATCGCTGTCTTCGACAGCACTCCCCATAGACGGTGCATGTTACTGTTTTGTCCTTGTAGAACGAGATGACAATTTAAATCATGTTTTGAGTGAAGAAAACTGCGAACATCACCTTAACTGATGACTTGGAACGGCGGGCATACACTGATGGATGGTCTCCCCTCTCGCTGTGTGGGATTACGGAATTAATACCCGTGCACTGAAAAAGTGTAACAGCAACTTTCTTTGCATGTGTTGACTGCAACACCAGGCTACCGGGATGCTGAATGTGGCTGGATTGAGGTGGAAGATAGTTCGCCTGACACGGCAGTGAACGGGGTGCCGAGGAGAACGCAGTTTCTCATCGTCTATGCACCGCGGTGGGGCTTTGTTGAGGTTAGTGCGTTCGCTTCTTGATGTGCTTAATTTTTTTTGCTCGAGCAAACAACGAAGATAACCTTTCACGTATGCTAGCTGGAATGAGAAAAGGAAATGAAAAAAAGTTACGAAGGATTTGGCAGTGAGGCATAAATAAAGGAGTGAAGAGGTAGGTGAACAGAGAAAAGAATATAAATGCCAGATTGGGTAAATATGTGAATGATGAAATGTGTGAATAAACGAAGCAGGAATATGTGGACACACATGAAGTGTTAAGCGTGCAGTCTGGATGTGGTCATAAATTTACATTGTATCTAAAGAAAAAATAATATCGCCGGATGTTCACCCTTATGATATGATGTGCATTTCAGTGACATCCAGGGCAGTGCTAAATGCTGATGCCGCTCAAGAGTGTTTACTAACTTTGGGTGGGAGTGTGGGATGTATGTCGCATTTATTCTTCTACACTGTCTGTTTCTTTTTCATAAGAGTATTGGAGAAGCTGGGTGCAGAAACCAGTGATGGCGGGGGTGTGGTATAGAGGGATAAGGGTGTAGAAGGGTGCAGGCATACATCGGGTGGTGATATGGCATGCGTGGGCACCACTGCCACTGCTGACACGGTTTCATAGCATGATGCCAGAGCAGCTATTATTGCAAAAAAAAAAAAAACGTGTTTTTTTTACAGAGCTGTTATACAATAGGTAAAAATTGCTTTCCAGAAAATTTAAATTTCATTCCTAATGCTATTGTGTTTTACCAAGTTATTTTAATAACGTTAACATTACTGCTGCAATCTTCGCTGAGTCTGTCAGTTTTGTGTTGTGTGACGCCGCTAATTGGAATGTAGGGAGGATGGGAGCTGCCACTCAGACTGGGGGAGGAGTCACGTGAAGAGGGGGAAACATGGCAGCCAATCAGATAAGTGGCATGGGGGAGGGAAAGTGGAGTGCAGGAATGCTCAGTCTGCACGCTCTGTAACACGTCGGCGGCGGTGCCTGTTCCTTCAGGTCTCTTTCACCTCACTCTTTGAAGTGGTCGGACCCGTACTGAGAGTTCTCCATCCACACTAATCGGTTGCACAGTCGGGTCTGTAATGTTTACGCATACACCACCGCACGAATCTCGTCGATAACCTGTGACTTTTTCTCTGTCGAATTGGTCATACTTGCCTCTTTTCTTCCCCAGGTGTGGTGTCCTCATCAATCATCGAGGGTTGCTGCCTTCGAAGTTGGGAAGGGCGGCAGGTAGGGAGAAAGTATTTTTTTTCTGCAGTTGGGTGGTGGTATGTTGCTGCTAGTTGCATGTTGTATCATTTTTTTACACTAAAATATTTGAGTAAGGGGCAACTGAAATGAATGAGTAAGGCCTGATTCTTGCTGTTTGCTTTTCTCCAGACTTGTGTACAACAACTACACCCTCATGGGACTGAACAACGTGCTGGTGAAGACCGTCCGGCCCAACACCTACCCCTGCTGCTACATGACAGACGAGGGCAAGCTGTACGCGGTCGCTGTGCCTTTTCATCGGGTGCTAAGGTAGTCACTTCTTGGGTCATTAGCATGAACTTCACTTTGGCTTTTTTCTTTTCGTGCAAAAGCGCTACTTAACGGGGTCGAACCCAACCATGAATCATGTGGGAAACCTCGGTGTAACACGAGTAAGCTCGGGTTAGTTTGAAGATCTCGTGATAATTTTATGATGCGCGTTTTGACGCAGCGTGGATTATTAGAAATGTGCACTCTTGATGTCTGTAAGTTCAGTGAACACTTGCTTGTTCATGTAGAAATGAAGCTGCAGTCAGTCACCAAGGCAAATGGTAATTGACATTTAAAATGGTTAGTGTAGTCGATGTGTTCAACATTGAACTCTGTCAGGATTCGTTTTAGTTTTTTTTTATTTTCTTGGATAAAGTGCATCGATGCTTTAGGGTGAATGTAATTTGTGTTATTTTGTTGAAGCTTTATGCCCTATTTCTATGATTAACTCATTAGAGCACATCTTTTTTTTTTTTTAATTTCACAAAGCTGGTGGGTCCTGTAATCATTTGTTGCGATCGCATAAAACATCGCTCCTGTTGGTCACAAAATTGGTGATGTTTCTGAATGCACCTGACTTGAGCAGATTGCTCTTCCTTCCTACTTAGCTAGACGGAACCTCTTGGTCATGCTAATTGGTAGAAATGTTTCTTGCATAGCGGAAACTTGGGCGAGTTGGCCTCTAATCAATATTGTGTGCAGGCAATTAACACTGGAATAATGCGGTAGGACATAGTTGATTGGAGGGATATGGTAGGGGACATTTTTTTGTCATGCCGGGGTGTGGGGGCAAGGAAATTATTTGTTTACCTTTTTTATTTCGGTTGCGAGCCTGGCATTGTCCTGCAATGAATGTAATCAGGCAGCCAGTGATGATGATGTCCGTCTGAAAGCATGATTAATCTCGGAATGACAAAGCTATTCTTTACAGCTGAATCAGCAGTGCTCAGTGCCCCTTCACATGAGAACGACTGTTGCACCACGCAAGCTCTCGCAACAAATTAAGACACGGAACTTTTTGTGATGCGGCGTTTTCTGGCGCTTGAGTGCCCTATCAACCGCGTGTCCTTTTTCCTGTTCCGCAGCGAACGCAGCCGCGCCCGCGACTGGCAGCTCCTCAACGAGGTGCAGGTGCTGCTGAAGGAGGCCGACCCTCCCACTGATGAGGGTGAGTGCTGGTCTGCGCAAGGTCAGTACACTAACACCCGCTTCCTTTCCACTTTGTAACACTCTGGCCACCGACTCTCCTTCTCGCTTCTCTCTGTTGTCGCTTCGCTGCTCGGCAACTGGCACTGTTGCGCAGTTTCACTAGTACAGTTGGCAGCAAAAGTTTACGGGACACGTAAGCTCGTGGGCAGATCGAACTGAAGCGCCCCCCCTTGCCACCTAGTCGCTTGGTATTGATGCGAACTGATTGGGCATGCATGTCTGCTGGTTACTTGCAGGCATTGCAGGCGATTGGCTGGCATGATGACGCTGAACTAAATCCCTGCCCCCCTCCCCCCCGCGTACCTGCGTACCGGAAACTTTTGCTGCCGACAGGGCGTGTGGGGATCATGTCAAAAATAAGCAGTGTGGCTGCACGATCTAGCTTTGCCAGGGTTTGGGGCATTGAAAATTTGGAACATTTGGGGGTTAATTATGGAGCTCAAACGTGGAGCATCAATTAAGCTCCACGTTTCAGCTCCATAACTAACCCCCAAAGTCTGTGAGCGGATAATGTGGGCAGGTGGTGAGATGACCTGAGGAAGTTTGTTTTGATTGGGTGGCTGCAGCTGGCACGGAGTGAGGTTAATTGAAAAGCATCTGGAGAGGCTTTTGTCCTGCTGTGAGGCATAGTCCAGTTGTAAGTGAATGACCTTCTAACTGCACAAGTTTGCTTGTAGGTCCACTTTTTGTATTAGAACTGGGATTCATTTACATCTGACGCCAGTTGTGCTGGTTTTAAAAGTGAAAATCTAATGTGTCCATGTTTTACTGTAATGCTGATGCTTGTATGCTTGCGCACGGTGTATTTCGATTTGATTTAGTTCAGGTTATTGTGCGTTTTCTTACAGAAACGAAAGATGCACACAAGGTCTCAAGTATGTTCGCACTCTGATGTTAGGACTGTGGTCTGCTTACTTTTGGTTCTGGCTGTACTTCTGCACCACTTTTCTCTGTCCTGCAAGCTTTTCTTGTCTTGCGTCTTCGTCTGTGCAAACCAGACGTTTTGCTCATTTGTGTTGCTTATTTGGCAGAGTATGGTGGCAACTTTATCGATCAAATTTATCAATTTTGTGTCGAGCTCCGCAAGCCAGTAAAATTGTCCACATTGTGAGCTGAGTCCGAGACTTCAATTTAAGGCCTCAGAAATGTGAGCGATGACAATTTAAAGTCATAAAATTGCCATAGTGTTATTGAGTGTATGTCCGTACTGTTTGCTACGAAATAAATTAAATTTTCAGTTTTGGGGCTGTGTTTGAATGCTCTGTTTGGACCTCGTTAGGCCTGCCGTATCACCTGTGATAGAGTAAGAATGTGAAGGGTTTTCTTTTCGCAGAACTGCATGAATTGCTAGCATACTTTAAGAAATGGCCTACTCTGATGTATCCATCAAGGCAAAGTCAAAGTGTCACTAGCAGAGAAGCAAGGAGCCTGCTGAGAGATTAAGTCATGTGAAAGTTTACCCTGGCGGCAGAATAGACAAAAATTTCTGTGGCTGCGGTGCTGTATTGGCAAGTGACAGAGCAGTTTTTGAACTTTGCTGTTTGATTTACTGTATACGACGACGCATTTTTGTTCAGTTTTGTCGTCCACCGCCGCTGCGGCCAAGCGGTTATGGCGCTCGGCTGCTGACACGAAAGACGTGGGTTTGGTCCCGGCCATTGCGGTTGCATTTTGATGGAGGTGAAATTCTAGAGGCCCGTGTACTGTGCGATGTCAGTGCACGTTAAAGAACCCCAGATGGTCGAAATTTCCAGAGCCCTTCACTACGGCGTCCCTCATAGCCTGAGTCACTTTGGGACGTTAAACCCCCATAAACCAAACCAAACCAATTTTGTTCTCCTTGGATATTAAAAAAACGATCAAAATTGGCTTAATTAATTTATGCTGTAGCCATCTTTTTCTTAGTAAATATTCCAGTTTTTTGTTGTTCACATTTCTGCGGTGAAGATATTAGGGATGAAATCCTTAAAGTGCATAACATTTATCCCATGTTTTCAATGCCTGGTAATTACAAGGCTTTGGCATGAATCATTTTTCTCACAGAGAGAAGTGGACAAGCATTGTTTAGTAGCTATTATCCGCTTGTCTGTCTGAACAGTTGTGGTAATACAACACATGCAAGCAGGATTTCCAGGCATGGCCTAATCATGAGTACTGAAAAATATTTACCTTAAAACCAACATGGACTTAGTTGCAACTAACTGTATTCGTTCTTTAAGGTTAGTTTGAAAAGCTTCTCGCTGATGTCAGCATTTTTGTTTATATCGCAGCAGTTCATTAAAAGGGACACTGAAGGCATTTTATGTGACTTGGATTTGCTTTGAAAACTTGATTTTCATTGTCTCTAGGTCATGTTTGGTGGATCAGACACAAGTTGCCGCACATTTGTGTCCCTTGGAAATAGTTTTCAAATAGATTGTTTGTAGCTCGTATGCATCCAGAGAATTTGGTTATGTCATTTGTGCTAGTGCAGTATCATTTTGCTCTGAGAAGCGCCACCAAAAATACTTAGGAAATGTTTGGCCATGACATCTATTACAACATAAAGATGCCTTATACGGAGAGAGAGAGTCCCTACTGAAGGTTTATAAGTTCCTTTGCAAAGAGCTGTGGTTGAAGAGTAGTCAGATGCTGCACAGCAGTCGTATAGCAGTTTTTTGTTGTTGTTTTGCTCAAAAACGTTGACATTGGTGCTTGCTTCTGCTGCGTGACTTAAGGAGAAAACAGCCATTCTCTGAGAACCCGGTTCATGAATCTTTGAGTAAAGAGACTTATTGTGCAGCATTTTCTCCTTGCATTACTTGTTCTTGTTCCCAGCATACAGCAGTTCCAGTTGAGCTGTCTGGGTGAGCCTTTATTTCACTGACAGCAGCTGTAATCAAGTCTCTGTTTTATAAGGCAGGCAAGCACCAATACCAAATGCATGTCATGAGGAACGAAGTCGCAAAAATTCAGTCTTTCATTTGAGTTTTTTAAATAATTAAATGGAGCGAATACAGAGGAGCTTTTAAACCAACCAGACCGTAGATGCAGGTCCCCGAGAATGCGAGTGCTTCGGTCTTGGCTGGTGGCAAAATTAAGGAACTGCTAGGCCACCATGAACTTGTGTATGCGTCTCAAGTGGAAACACTGTTACTGTCCTTTAGTTTTTAAAGAAGTTATGGTATCTCAGATGCGGAATAACGTCCTGTGCAACTGTTGACTGTGAAAGCAAAACGAGTTGAGATGAAGTTTGGATTCAGGTTTTAGCCAATGGGCTTGGAAAGGTTCGGGTAGGAGCAGATGAAAAGGCTTCTTTATTTTCACTGTTGGGTGTACCTTGACAGGTTGTGATTTATATTTATGGTGAGCTAATTAGTTGATGTCTCTAGAAGACATTCGTGCTTTGGTGGCGACGATAAGGACAGGACACAAATTGTCCTCTTCTCTGTATTGTCAAGTGAGTGCGAATATTTTTTAAAGCTCGTTCTTCTTCGAATGCAGTGTGACAGTGAACGCGGCATCATCCTGTGCTGCCAACTTTATTCTCTCCTTTTATAGCCCAGCTGGTTTCGAAGCTCGGCCGACTGTTGCGGGATATGAAGGCAGCCAGCGTACAGCAGCAGGTAGGCCATGTGCCTTTACTTGCTGGCCTTGGTGCGTTGTGCCCAGCTTCCAGCTTTGTGGTAGAATGGCATCCTCCTCGCTCATTTTTTTTCCCACTTTCTTTCATTCTTTTTCAATCAGGCGCTTGAAAAGATTGTGCAAAGCAGCAAGGCGTCACGATTCGTGGTCTCTGCGGTGCTCGGAGTGTTGGAGCCCAAGGCTCAGGAAATGCAAGGTATGCACAAATGATGGCTGGGTGCGTAAGCCTCGCACAAACTTTATCGATGGGAGTAGATTCTTAAAGCAGTAGATTCGTAGGGCACTTGGCCTTGCATCACATCAATATTTTTCAGAGCAGTAGCAGAGAATAGGAGAGCATAGAAACAGGAAAGACGAAGTGTCCTTACAGCTAGACTTTTTTTTTTTAAGGCCCGCTATGACGTATATAGCATATGCTTTGTCTTGTTCATTTCTATGCTGTCCAATTCTGCATGTCTGGACCGAACATTTCTACTCTTTTCATTACAAAAACAGGATGGTGTGCTTGAATAAGTAGCACTCAGCATTTTTTATAGACTTTTTTTTATCTGAGCTGCGGTGTGCTGAACATTTTTAAAGTTTGTTTAGCTGAAAAAAAAAAGTTAGTTTGACTGGGCAATGTATCGCTTTAGCATTAGTTCAGTTGTACAGACTGCAGTTTGTTTGCTTTTTTATTTCTTGTGTTAGCATGCCATGCTAACCGTAGCTATAGAGGGGAGGCATGGGTCTTCAAATGTGAAAATTTTGATTTCTTAAAAATGGCGTATTCGGGATCAATACACTCCTAAGTATACCTATCTATCAATGTTTTAAGGTCTCATTCGACCTCCAGCCACTAAAAAATCGATATATTTTATGCGTTCAAAGCGCCGAAACGGCGAGCTTGGAGCGAAATGTGGCAGAACTTCATGCCCCTCGTTTCCCACAACCGCGCCCCCTATGGGTGGCATTCTTCCCTACATTCTGGTATTACTCACTATTGTGAATTCCACTTGGAACGTCCGTGTTCTGCAGGTTTCTGCGGCCTCTACAATGGCTAGTGCACACACTTCAAATGCGAGTTTTTCAACTTTCGCGTTTTTTGCCAACATGACTAGCCTTGCGGAAGTTTTCTTTAGGTTTGTATATTAATCTTATGCTGTTGAATTCAGAAAGAACTGAACTGTGGAGCTATACTATATTTTTTATGGCTGTGTCAAACATATTAAATTTTCTGAACAATAATGTCACCTATTTGTATTTCATAATTATGATGCTTCAGCATAATTGAATGTTTTAGAGTGAAGGCTCTACCTCACGACTAAAGCTGCAAAAGCCGATTCATTGCTGAAGCCTTGACCTTGAATGAATGAATTACAAAATAAATAAATAAATAAAATATTGCCGTGGCTGAGATGCGAACTTGCGGCGGCGTGAGAGATCAGCTTCGCTGGCCACCGCACAAGAGCACTGTGTTATCGCCACAGCCAATCACTCCTCGTATTAAACTGCAGCACACACTCGCACTGTGTATTGCACATTGCCGTCTTCATCAACTTCCATCTGCGGTACAAACGGATCAGATCAGCTTAACCTCGATCAGAGCTTAACCTGAGACTAATATCATCACTAGACATGCCGACGACCCGGCAAAGCAAAATTATGAGCCAGTCAGGCTAAATACATTCTTTCATAAGTCTACTCGGTTAAACAACGTTAAAACTCTTACTATTTTTTTATATAATGACCGCATGGCAGGTTTTTGGCTACAGCTTCATTTCAGTCGGAACCAAAAAATAGTGAGGGAACGTGTCTTAAATAGTACCCTTAAGATGTTATGTAATTAGTCTTCAGTTATTTTCTCATAATATAAGAGCTGCTTGAGATATACTGAAACTAGTTATATTTTTGAAAACGGGGAAGAAATACATATACAGGCCTAATTTCAAAACGGTATCTCTAATAATAAGAATATCCATTTTAAGACCCAAGCCTCCTCTTAAGTGAGTGCTTGAAATGGTTTAACTAATGCAGCAAATCTTGTTTAGGTTACGTGTAGGTTAGGTGTTTTTTCAGCTACTGCTGGAATCTGTGCTTCACTGCTGCCTATAGGTGAAGACAGCATTTTTTAATAAGAAAGTTTAGGGAAGATAGCATCGCTACGGCCAAGAAGCTTTTCCGTTCTTTCTGATCGTGGTTGGTTTGTTCTCAGTTGCGTTTGAAGGCCATTTTCCTTATCTGAGAACCGAAATCTCATGTTTGTCACTAAGTGTGCTAGAGTTTGACCTGCAGTTCACTGGCTACCACCTCATCTGTCTCTGTTTAGGATCTCAAGACGAAGAAGTGAGCTGTGACTTTGATGCGGAGCTTTTGCACCGGACGTGCCGGCGACTGCAGCAGCTTTGCCAGCTTCACAAGGCTGTGGACAAGTCGCAAATTGACGACATGTACGAGCCATCATCAGAGGAAATCTCACCGGAGGTGATTATGTGTTCACTTTTTTAACACATACTGCTTGTTGCAGTGAGTCTGTGCCCAGTGTGCATGAGCATCGGGAGGCGAAATTTCAAGGCACGATATGTGATTCCAAACTGCATTTTTACCAGAACTGACAGTGCTGGCAGTGTTGTTCATTGTTTGAGGGGTAGTTTGGTGAGCTTGGGTAGTTTGGGTAGTTTGGTGAAGAATTAAGAAAATGGGAACAGCAATGTCTGCGGTTTAAGAGGTGGGAGTCCATTTTCTTTGTTTGTAGAAGTATGTCCAGACAGCATCTACTTGAGCCAATAAAAATTAAATCCTTTCTCTTTTTCTTTAGTGACGTGCAGATGATTAGCGAACAAGTAACTTGTTGCTCTAAAGAATGCACATTGTGCACAGTTTTTTTTGTTTTTAAAGATGCATTAAAATGAGCTTGCAAGTGTCTTGAATTGTTGATGCACTGTCATAGCATTGGAGTTGAGCTAACAGGCTCAGTCAGCAGCAGAAACTTTAAATTTGTTCTTTGCGGCACCTGGTGGTCGGGAACTGAAGGTCCTATGCGCATTCCAGATGGGGGCCACAAGATGGCACAAATTATCATAATAGCATTCTAGCTACCGTGCCACAGAGCTTCAGCATGTATACAGGTGCATCCATACAAGGGAAATGAAATTGGTCACTGCTTCAGCAGTTGTGTTTCTCATTTCGTGGTACATTTAGCTCCTTTTAAATTTGGTTTAACTGCAGTTTTCTCCTTTTTGTTTGATACATTTGTGGAACATATGTATGTCTTTAAGGTATGCAGTTAGTAAAGCACCTTTGAGTGGTTTTACAGTCGTATTTCGTTTCAGTGTCAAGCAGCTGTGCATTGATTACATTTTTTTTTTTGTGGACTGTTGCTTCTCCAAAGTTTTGTAGTGGTAGCGCCAGTAGTAAAAAAATCTTCATCTTTATCAGAAAGAGAGGAGCTTTGTAAATTTCAGCCAAATCTAAACTTTCCCTATAGGCGTAGTGAATTTCCAGGTCATTGTGTATACTGAATCCGTCAAGATGGTTTGGAGGGCTCAGGAAAGGTGCTGACTTCTGACCGCATTACGTCATGTGCAGTGCAAAACTACCCCATTGCGTCGAGACTTTCCCCATAACCAGCCATTGCAGATATAACTGAATTGCCTCGTTACTATGCATGCTACATTCGTCGCGATGCTTTGGAAGGCTTAGAAATGATGGTGGTCTCTTCTCTGGTCGCTTTATAATACGGACAAGAAAAAGCTACTGCACTTGATCAACAACTTGTTTTTTTCTTTTCACAGGAAGTGGCGAACGAACTGTCGATGCCGCTCAAGAAAGTGTCGCGCGTGCTGATGCATGTTTCCCGCTACCTCCCACTATGGGCGGCGAGCTCCGGCAAGCGGGTGACCTTTGGTGATGAGAATCCCATTGCGCTGCCTGCGTTCCTCGGCTGCTTTGAGATTGGCGACAGTCACGTGGCAAGGGACCGTAATGATGAGGCTCCCCTACCGGTGACTATCAAGGCAGATGCTGACTTCAGGCAACTTGGTAAGAAAAAGTCACCGGTCTTCATACCTGCATGTTTTGCCAAGCATTAAAGGAATGCTGCGTGAGACATTAGGAAACATGGATCACCATGCGGAATTCATCTGCATTTGCTTGAATAGTGTATAGTGTATAATTCAATTTTATTTCTTTTATGCAGTTTCAGTCTCACAGCCGAACTGTACCACGAGGGGGGAGGTCGATCGGGGAGGGCATAATCACTGCTTCATCGTATTGATGTGCTCCAAACCTTACACCAGCCTGCCCCAGGATCTGGAATGACAGTGAAAGAAGAAGTAGCAATAGTACCCGGTTTTGCACTTTTGTACCCCCCCCCCCTTGATTTCAGTCTACATGTGTTTTACATGGGAGAGGCCTTTGCCCTGCAGTGGTCGTAGTCGGGCTGATGATAATGATGTGTGTCAGACACAGTACAGCTGTTGAAACACAAAGTACATGGGAGGAAATAAATTCAGTCATGCATTATTTACTGGGTGTAGACGAGTTACACATGGTTACCTGTTCTGTGTATACTAATGTCTGGTGCATCATTCCAAATTGAGAACATGCAACAATAATTTGATGCCCCCTGTTTCTTCCTGATGTTCAAACAGCACACTACTAGACATGCATGAAAGAAGATCCTCGCATGACGGAGAGGTGCAGCACAGATGACTGCTGCATGGCTGCATTTTGGTCTTTTTTTTTGGCCCGATAGAAATTGTGCAGTAAGAAGCGAAAGATTACTCGATGCAGGTGTGCAGTAAAATCATTTATTTCAGCACCATCGTGCCTGCCAATCGTCCAAAACGTCTGTTACTGTGTAAAGAAACATCCCCACTCCATGCACTGACATCGACTTTCAGGCAACTGGGTCACGAAGCAGTGTGAAAATAAGCACATGCATCCCATAAACATTTGCTGCTGTCAGTACACATCCCCTGCTTCGTGTGTTGAAACCTGTTCGTGTGTTTGCACTTCACTATGTGTTTTCACAGCTAGAAGGCATGAAAAGGCCTGGCTGGTCTGGAATGGGCACAGAAAGACAACAAATAAATGAAAGCAAAAAAAGAAAAGAAATGTCACCGGAAAAGGAACAAGGAAGCGGCATGGCAGCCCTCGAACATTTTCTTTTCTGCAGCCAGCCTTTTATCTGAAGGGATTTTGTGTGACTTACAACAAAGCGAGTGCTCACTGGTTGTTCCCTGCAAAGAGAAGACAAATGAAAGAAAGAACAATTGCAATTCACGAAAAACCGGATTTATGTCTGATTTTTCCATACTTGTATACATATATACTTCGTTTGCCAGATGTATGTGTAGATGACTATGATGTGTTCAAAAAGCACCGGTCAATTAAAGAATCTAGCAGGACAGGCAAGCAGACCATCGTTTATTACAGAAAAGCAACAGCTGTAAAATTTCCACACGTGCACATTAGTTGTGGTTTGCTTGAGGTATGAAAATGTTCTCTCGTTCATCCTTATTATTATTTTCTTTTTTCCAGGAAACTTCCTGTTTTCGAGGGCGCTGGCATCAAGTGGCTGCCACCCATTGCTGCTGGAAGCTCTGAAGAAATCCGGGATTGCACCTTCTTCACTGGTGGTGAGAGAACCGAACTTCAAAAAGAGTGTGCATTAGCAGATAGCTAATGTGCCATCTGCTAACAGATTAAACAGATTCAATCCAATGTGGTGGTTGTGTAAATATCACCTAACTATCAAAGCCTAGCTAAAACCTGCATGCATGTAGTGACATGCACACACACGAACTTCAGCGTGCAGTCCAGACAGGAGACTGGCTTTGACAGGCCTGTCTTGTCGTGCGCAGCAATGCCTCCTGCAAGAATGGCTGTCGTCTTCTTGGGCCACAACGAGCAGGAGAAGCTGGTGTCTGTTTGGTACGCTCCTCAAGTTGCTGGTGGAGCTTGCGGGTAAGGATTTTACATTGTACTGTTTTGATCTCAACAGTAGGATAGCTACAGTGGCCTTCGTACTTTATTTGCTACTGCTGTGTTAGCAGCACGCAGCATTAAATGCAGCACAGACAAAGCGCAAGCGGCTGGGTGGCCTAAAGGTGTGGTCAAGATCAAAAGTTGCTTATGCTGCACGAGCTTCAACTGAAGTGCATTGCACCACGGTGTCGCAGCTGCATCCAGTTTTGAGACAGCTGAAGGGGGACCACTTGCCTTGATTTGTCCTGTTGTTTTCGTATTTATCAAATGCGTCAAAAACGCGGCAGTGCGATGCAGTTTTGTCGAAGCTCAAGTGGTCCACAACACTCTTGCTGCCGACAGCACCTTTAGCGTACATCCCGATTATTTGCGTGCGCTTGTCACCTGTGTTGCACTAAGTCCTTTCTTAAACGGTGAATCAACCAGTCCTGAAGTTGGAAGTAAACAGTTGTGAACTGTTTGCTTATGGAGGCTTATGGAGAGTTAGACAATGTGTAGTTGGAGAATTTGTGCTACCAGTCATTTCAAACAGGTTTCAAAACTTTGATGGGCCGGCTGCTTGTGAAAATAAATGCGCTTTCCATGAAGAACTGTGCATGAACAAGTGTGGTGCTCACATTTTTCGGCGTTTCCACGAATAGACACAATTCTTGACTTCTAGATACGAGTTTTGTTGTTGATATAACGGCATTGCATTGAGGCACCACCTATCTCATCCATGTCTAGTCCTTAGTTCTGTCTCCTTTCTCCTGCCGTGCTCTTTTGACGTGCATGGTTTCACAGCATGAAAGGGATGTGCAAAGGTATGGCCCGCTCCCCGTCGCACGGCGAGTGGCGTTATCTATTGACAGATGCAGAAAGCTGGTGTGCAAGTGGGCTAGGCACAAGAGACAAGGCCTGAAGAGTATCAGTTGGGGCACGTTTGGCTCACGGTGAAAAGATTTCTTGCCCCACGCTTCACGGCTCACTGCCTTGTCTTTCAATGCTGTAACATGAAAAACAAAAAACAAAAAGGAATGAGTGGCACGCAAGTGTGCTACAATCAGCACCATGTAAAATAGCGGTGAGCTCAGACTTTTCTGACCAGCCGTTTTAATTCAGAGGTTGCATTACTGGATGTTGAACACATTAGGTTGGATTTCTGAAGGCTTGAAGTTCTGTAGAATGCAAAATCGCTTCCCTCGAAAAGCTTTAGTTAGTGCAAGTTAGTTCTATGCTAATCTGAGCTCAGCAGCAGCTAGCAGTGATTCTCTAACATGGAACATGTTACAGGGGAGGAAGCCTACTTCACAGCATCGCTCACAATGTCACCGTGGTGGCGAAGCGTCAGGACACTGCTGGCTGGATCTGCAAATGTTCCAGCTGCCTACGTAGGCACAGCTGTAGTCAGCTACGTGGCGAGAAGCTTTCTTCGACATCCAAGCCCTCGTAAGGACAGCACAACTGATGAAACAGCAGAGTCGGTGAGCTTTCCTTTGCTGTGTTGAGCAGGCGTAGTCCAGCAGTGTCTGGCGATTATGAATAGCTCAAGACAGGCGCAACTAGAAATTGGTTGTGCAGAAAAATTCCTTCATATTTTTTCAGAGTTCTAAAGTTCAGCAGTATTCCTTGGGTTTCCCGGTGCAGATTTATAACCGAAGCAAACATTGCTTTGCGTTGGCTTTGGTATCTTGGTTTTAGAAAGCTCAAGCGTCTGCTTGTCTACTTGCCTGTAAACAGTCAGTAACAAAATAGAATTCTGTTAAAACTCCAGCTTTCCAGTTAAAACTTTCTGTTAAAACTCCAGCTCCAAACTCCACTCTTTATCCACAGCTGGATGGCCCAGTTTTCTACTTCGAAGTATTTTTGTCACACGTGAGTCGTGACGGTTGTAAGGTAGTGAAGAAGCAGCAGCCTTGAAGAAAGACTGTTCAACAGGTTGTGGTACCAAACTTAGCAAGTGCAGTTGGCGGTGACCTGCTAGCCTGTTTCTTTATGTAGCTCAAGGTAGTAACTAAGCTGACAACTTTGGGGCATGCTGTGTTTATACTTAGCGTTGGTGACAAAATAAATAAACTGGCCATTTTTTTTGTTTTTACAGTGTAATCATTTATAGGGAGACCCCACTCTCCCAAGTCCTTGTGGCCACTGTCCGCATAAAACGACATCATCAGTGTAATCCACAACTTTTCCTGGCAATGGAGCGGAAGCTACACAGCCGAAACATGCGCTCTCTTTCTATGCAACAGAATACAATCCCTGCTTGAAGTTATTAGTTTTTTCTTGAAACATGATATATTGTCAACATTCGTTATTTAGGGCATAATTTTAACACAACTGCCAACTTTCAACATTACAGGATCACGGAAAAAGCAGTTTCTTTGAGTGCAACGATATGCTTAGGGGGTCCGGTTCCAAGAGGCTTCTAGAGATGATGCCAGCTGCTCCAGTGACGAACAAAAACCATGCAGTGGGCATTGTGCAAGGTGGCTGTGTGGCCGAACTATTGGGGAGTGACCCGGATACCTCTTCCTTTCGTTGTCAAGATAAGCTGTCACTGTGTGTAGCAAGGTCACATGAGCTATTGTCATTAGTCACATGACCTGCTGGTAACACTGTCACATGATCATTGGGTCATGGGATTCGTATATTTATGAGTTGCTTGACTCATTCAGCTGTTATTGTTACAGTTAAATAAACTGGCAGATGTACATCAGATGCATTTTCGTATCACATTCATCCACGTTTTGCTTACACATACAGGGGACACTGGAACTCGTGTCAGTTTATGTGAACACTACTTTAACGTTTCTAATTATTTTTGTAGCCCCCACCCGCCGAGGGCGACGAGAGTGACAAGCCTCCCGCGCCGCCGCAGGCGCCCCCTAGCAGCAGCGACCGCGACGACCCAGTAATTATCAATGACGAAGGCGAGTTCGAGGATGAGTCCTGGGAGCCCCTGGTCATAGAACTCGACCACTGGGAGGCGTTGCTAGGGAAACTGGAGGACGTGCTTGTGCTGGCGTCGCTGCTGAGGCGTCGCTGCGAGAAGCGCCGGCTCTGCCCAGACAACCGCGAAGTCTCCCTCAGCTCTCTCTTTGCACGGGGACAGGGTGAGTGTGACATTGCAACATCAGCCTGGATGCTTGCGTGGCCAAGCAAGGTAAATCGAGCAGTCCACGCCTGAAGTGTAGACAAATGAGATTGCAAAATTTAAATACGTACAGTAAGCCAGGCAAAGTACGCAAAAAATGGAAACCAAATTTTGCATGGGCAATGCTACACGACATTGTGAACAAGGCTCCCCTGTTAGGAGCCAAATGTCCTCTATTAACACAACTAACTGGCTGTCATCTGTGTTATTTCCAATGTACTTTCCTGGCCAGAGAGGATTTTTTTCACACTCTCAACTTCACAGAACTTTCACCGCATTCATGCTAAACACTCTGAGAAATGGTGCTGACAGCAGTACTGTCCTACAGTACACTTCAGTAATGTTGCATGTTTTGACATAGAGATCTTAGTTCTTAACAGTGCATCCAAATGGCCGCCGCGGTGGTTCGGTGGCTATGGTGCTTGGCTGCTGACCCGAAATCCACAGGTTCGATCCCAGCCGCAGCGGTCGCATTTCGATGGAAGCGAAATTCTAGAGGGCTGTACACTGTGCGATATCAGTCCATGTTTAAGAACCCCAGATGGCTGAAATTATCTGGAGGCCTCCACTGTGGCATCCCTTATACCCTCATAGCTTGAGTCGCTTTGATACATTAAATCTCATAAACCAACCCAAATAAATGCATTCAAATGGTGTGCTCGTGTTCTTACAGAGGAGAGTGTTTGTTGTGATGTGTTCATGATGACTAGTGGTTTTGCTGATGTGAGCCAGTGAGCCATTATGGTTAATAATCAAGATAAAGGAAAGGAATAAGTCGGGTGATTTCAGCTTATACTGATGTAACACTTTTCTAAAGTCATTCCTACATGACTTATCAGAATGAAGCTAAAAAAATAAAATGCATTTTATAAAATGTCTAGCCTTCTGCTCTACACAGCCTCTCGTGATGACCACACATGCAGAGCCTTAGAGCACTCTTCTTTATAAAGATTGCTGTGGGCCAATATTGTGGGTCACAAGTCTGCCAGCATGTTTCGGGAGATTTTAGGCCACCTACAATAATGCAGGTAGCTACTGCAGGCTATGATTAAATTAGAATGAAGAATGTATTAAAATGAGAGCACTTTCTCTTTCTTTGGAGCTTATGCTGCTTTGTCTTTGGGCAGTTTGACCTTGTATTGACCGTTCACTTTCTACTTTGCTCTGTGGGGAGTGAAAACGAGGACTCATGTGGAGCCAAACACGGCGCAATGTTTTTGTTGTATAGCTTTACATGAACATATCGCTCATCTCTCTGGCTTTCACAGTTACAAGAAGTCTTCATTCTGTGCTTGTCTGCAGGAGTAATCACAGAACTGGTGTCTGCCTGGGCCTGCGACCTTGAGATGACCCCCGACGACCTCCGGAGGCTCACCAAGCTCACATTCCCTAATGGCCTAGAAGCGCAGGAGGATGGCATTGATTGTGAGCTTTCTTTCCATAGCTGGCAGGAAAAGCCTGGGATGGTGTACGGGAGTTGGTTAGGGTTTGTTGCAAGCATGTGGTGTAAACAATGAAACAATGCAAACCTAACTGCATTTTAGGCCTAGCATACGCCATTCCTGCTTGTCATGACACTGGGCCTAACAGTCTCCATGAATGCAGTACTACGACAGTGGTGACAGTCTCGTCTTCCTTCAGTCTCTTCGTTCAAACGTCAACACCTGCTTCCCTTGGCGAGTCATTTGCTTCTTTACACCACCAGAGGTGCCTCACTATCCTTGGGCAGCTGAGAGTATGGATGCTGCTGTTTCTGCCACTAGAGGCACACCTTACTACCCCCCCTTCCACCCCTTGCACCACTGGGAACTGGTGGTAATGCCTGACAGGCTATCATTATGGTTACCGGCTATACCGGTTACTGGCAGACACTAACCACACACATGCATTGGGTGCGTGTTCATGCATGAAGAACTTACTTCTAGCTCCAGGCGTGACAGTAAGTTTCCACAAAGTGTTCAGAAATTTTTTGACGGGTAAATGAGAAGTCCTGCTCAACGCAGGCAGAAAGGGGCGGCGATGAAGTTGTGAATCATATTTGAGTGCTTTTATAGTCAGCTGCTATGCTTTCTTTTTTTCTCTCGAACTGGTGTGCAGTACACTTCGTGCGGGTGAGGCGACGCTTTGCACGCTCCATGGAGCTGGACTCGCTGTTGGTGAACTGTGCCTCGGAGCAGCTAGTGCGATGGGACCGGGATCGGGACCAGATTGACCGGTTGGCCAAGGCATCGGCTTTTCTTGCCGCTGTCTCCAGCAGCATACTCAAAAATGGTCAGTGGCGTTGGCTGGGACACGTGCCGCAGTGGTGGTGAGGTAGAGTAACTCTGTTAGGCTAGACTAATGTGCATCATTGCGCTAAGGCACTCATGAGCTCTTGGAATCGTTGGTACCCAGCCACTTGGTTACAGCAGCGAGCTGCAAGGAGCTTTGTTTGAGCACAGAGTAATGCTGGCTTTTTACTGAAAACTGTCGTTGACTGTGTATCGAGCATGGCATCGTATACGGAGATAGCTCAAATGTTTAAGCACCAACTTTGTGCTTTATCTGTCATGAAGCTTTGGCGGTGTTGCTTTGTGGGTTTAATCCATGACCATATGATATTGTGAGGCAGCGCTTCTACCGGACATCTTTATGCCAAGGTAGCTCAGGCATAGCACACACTGCCAAAAACAAAGATGACATCACTATGATGGCGATGACAAGCATGTACAAATAAAAGAGGCCAGAGTTTGCGCTCTGCACTTGCGATGAGAATAGTATTACGATCAGAGAGTGTAAACTCCAATGTTGAAATGTTGATGTGCATATGTTAAAATTTTCAGGGTAGGTACTACCAAGCATGTGCAGTTTTGTCAAAGCAAAGGGCAGTTGTGCCTGCTATTGACTGAGAACAAAACTTTGCTGAGAACTGAAGAAAATGCCAAGCATTTCACATTAGTCGAGGAGTTTGACGTGCTGTTCACTGAGCTAACAAATTTCGAATTGTCGGCATTACTGCAGTGTGAAGTTTCTAGTTTATGGGTAGGCAGCTACTGATGCACTTAAATCTTGATAAGTTTAAAAATTTGATTGAATCATGCTAAGCTCAAATTAAGAATCTCTTTAGAACGTGTGATGTTGACAGGACCAAAATGTCGGTTCGAATAAACTGGAACTTGGAAAGTAGTGAGATTCCGTGGTATTAATAAACTGTGTGTGTTCTAAACCTATCACTGCCAGGTGTCACCTCCATTTGAAATCATGGTGCAAACACGCCAGCAATTGAAGCAGAGGACACAGTTGTGGTTGTTTTCGCCTGTTATGGGACACCCTGTATAAACTGGTTCCAAGCTGAAAGGGTGGGAGTGCATCTGTCTATGCTGGGTCTTTGAGGGATGTCATGACCTGCGGGTGCCCATGCATGATGTCATGTCATGAAGTTATCATGGTCTGTCTATGCGGGATGTCATGATAGGAGGGAGCAAAAAGGAAAGAAAGCTTGCACCCTGTAGCAGAGGTTCAGTGAAGGCGCATGGAGCTGCTCAGTGCATTCTGTCATTCGTGCACTTCTCACTGCACAGGTGTGGGCCTCATCATTTGGAAGACGTTCTTGCAAAAGCGATTCGAGGCATTGGTTCTACTAATGGAAAAGGTAAGCTTTCGTTTTCTATTTGCAGTTTGTAGCGACTCAACTTGCTCCGAGGTTCTCCTTGTGACTGCTGCGTAGAGGTTTTCTTTTCTTCTGACCTTCTTTTTCATAGTTTGTGCCAGGTCCTCAGGCTTGAAAGTATCATTTCCTGCTTTGCAAGATGTAACATCTGTGAAACGTCTTGCCTTACCTTAATTGCTTTCCATCTTGCCGTCTTGTCTTACCTTAAAGCTTACTTGAACTGAAATGTACTCTCCTGGCAAAAAGTAAGGGACCCCCGCCCCCAACCCCCTTTAATTTCCGATCCGTGCCACTCTATGTGGTGTGTGGGGGCACCACCTGGCAAAGCACGTCTGGTGCCGAGATAGGGCCGGTCTCGGAACTGGATCTCGGTGTCAGTCCAGTCTCGACATCAGAAGTGCTTTGTCAACTGGGTTGGAACTGGGCATGGGTTGGCATGGGCTTGGGAGGGGGGCGCATCTCTAACTTTTGCCCTTGATAGTACTTTGGCAGATACTCCAAAAAATACATTGGACTAATACCATCCCAGTTTCTAGTTAATAACCGATTCGACCTTAACCTGCCAACTGCTAGTCATCTTGGTTACCTTAGTTAATAGTGCGACTGCCCTGAACGGGAAGTGGTCCTGGATTCGATCACTGGACTAGAACGAATTTTGCTGCAACTGCAAAGTTACTTGGAAGGTGTAAAGCTGTATAACTTTCCCTTGTCCAATTGGCTGCACTCAGGTAGATACTAGTGACTACTCCTTCAATTAATCTGTGAAACATGCAAAGTGAAGCTCTTGTACTTGTATTCTATTTCAGATGGGGAAGACGCCCAAGGACCGAATTTGTAGGAGGGTGAGTTTCTGCAGGGCACTTCGCTTGGGCAGCATTTTATATTAAAAAAAAAAAAAAGACTTGTTCGGTGCCTCTGACAGTTTGATGTTCTCTTTCATGACAGGATGTGGAGATCAGTGACATTCACTTGGAGCCGTTTGTGCGGTATTGCACGGAAGTGCTGGACGCCATTGTTGACGTAAGTGTTCTCGAAGTATTTCTTCCTCGAATTCTGTGTCTTGCTGGCGAAATAATTATAAGGTGTATTTTACAAATATTTGAACATTGCTTGAAGCTGTTCGAATAGCCCTCAGCCGACATTTTGTTCTGAGTCGACTCAGAAAAAATTCAGCAGGTCATTGCTCCGCTGAGGCTTATTGATGCAGAAACGTAGTGTGCCGACATCTTGCATGAACTTGCACATTTCTTGCTTTTGAGATTTGGTTGAAGCAACATTGTTAGCTACCTGTCAGTTCTTGTTTGTATGCTGGTGCACCTTTTCCTTTCTCGCCTGTGTTCTTGATTGTTTTTGCACTTTTTTCCATAGTTTTTGTACAGCTTTGCTGCGTTTTCTGTCCTCTGTCAGTAATTGTGAAGGCTTAGTGGCTAACAAAGAAGCTTTATGAGGCTCACTTGTGCCTTCCATGATCAAAAGACTAATGCTATGCCTCACATTGCAAGAAAACATGTAATAGACTACGTGAATGTCGATAGTGCTGCCATCTGTCGAGTCTTTGCCAAAAGCTGAACCAAGTTTTGGAACTGCTCAACAGATGGCGTAGGGTCCGTGCAGAAGCAAACCATTGGGTAGAGAGAAAATCCAGAGACTTTTTTGCCATACTCGGATCGTGTGAGGTGGAGGCCAGGAATGCTTTTCTTGTTTTTTTTCTGCATTAAATTTATTTTTTTGTGCCAGTTCTTCTGACAGTTCCCGGATGTAATTTCACTTCAGGCCTCACTGGGTCCCGAGGCCGAGACGTTGCCGGTGCTGCCGCAGGAACCGCTGTGGGAGGGGGCGCCGCGGGACCCCTCACGGCCGCAGTCGCTGGTGGCGCACGCGCTTGGGCAGCGGCCCCCCAACATGGCTTCGGTGCGACACCACCAGCTGCTGGCCACTGTGGTGCAAGTCGTGGTGCTGTTTGGCATGCGCTCCGTCCGGCCCCTTTCACTCTTCACACCTACCGTGAGTTTACTTCCATTCTCCATTTAGTCAGTTTTTTTTTTTTTTCAGCTGTGTTATAGTACTGTCGATGGGCAGAATTAATCCAGAGCATCTCACAGTGGCATAGCGTGAGCCTAGCTTTAGGATGCAAAATTCACTTCAGTTTAAAAATGACCAACTCAAGAAGGAGCCCACAAAAAAGGAATTGAGCAGCATGGAAGACAAGAAGCCGAGTCCGTTTCGGTGGTTGGCGACTTAAATGCTACGGCTGGAAGCTGGTGACTGCTCGTGCCCGTCACCTCGGTAAACTTAAAAACTGAGGTGTGTAGTTCGCAAGGTTGTGCTTCGGAAGAACACGCCTGGTGCTCAGCCATGAAGCAGCTGAGGGAGTGACGGCAAATTGGATGACTGATGACAAGAGACATGCTTCAATGTGTGCACATGGCTGAAATGCCAATATTATTTTTATTCAAATATTCAAATACCTCGAGCAAGAAAAACTATTGTAGATGCTGAGACAACTTACACGGAGATAGTTGTCTCTCTGGCCACCAGATGCCACTAGTGACTGGCTTCAGGCTTGTCGAAGAGTCCATGGCACTGTTGCCACAGAGCAGAGTTAGCACTTTTGAGTAGTATAACTCCGTTTATGCGTTTTCTAAAAAAAATGCGAAGGGAAGCGTATTATTTGGGAGAAGTGTTACAAAAGCACCCAGATTTTGAGAAATGTGACTAACAGCAAGTACGAAGGCATTTATTGACACTTCCACCTCCTATAAAGGCCAGAAAATGCTTCTTGGTGCAAGGTTGTCGCAGGATCTGGAGAACTTTTATAGCGCTTGTTAACTTTTACTATCATATCTGCGGTAGTCCTTAGCGCAAAACAGTCCAGGCTGGTGACGGTAAGGCGCCGAGGCCTCTTTGTCGTTGCTCTCATCGTTTTCGGATGCTTCGCCCCATTGCAAGTGTGCTGTGTGGAGAAGCCACTGTCTCAGCTGACTGCGGCTGCTTTTTTGCTCTTTATTTCGCGTGCCCCCAGGCTCTGTCCGCTCATATGATATAGCACGCACCATTAGCTGCTGAACACATCATACAATCAGAATTTGGCAAAATTATAAACATACTCTTTGGGGGGTCATGTTATCTGGGAGCGTATTAACCTGAAGAGAAAAAAGTGCAACCCGTATTTTTAGTTACAATTTTGGACGTGTGAATGGGGAAATGGTATGAAGCGGGAACATATCAGCGAAGTTTAACTGCATTTTTGCCGTCCAGTGCTGACTCGCTCGTTGTTCCTGTAACAGACATTGGCTAACTCTGTGCCCGCATCCATTGTGCAGGTGCGCAAGGCCTTCTTCCAGGATCTTCACTCCCCGCTGCTGGCACCGAGCGCGGGGCCCGCCTCGTCGCTGACGTCATCGCCGCAGCAGAGTTTCCTGCTGCGCGCCGCGTCGGCTGTCATGCAGTCGCTGCCCGACAACCCGGACACCGCCGTGCTTGGCACCACTTTTGGCTGGATGAACCGGCTGCTTGACCTGGCCTGCAGCTGGGGCGAGGACCGGGACCTGGTGCGGCGGCACTGCGTGTGCGAGCTCTACTCGGCCGGCCACGACATCCTCGGCCAAGAGGTGAACAGTGCTGCTGATGTTGTCCTTGTGTGTACAGTCAGGCCCACTGTTAACTGGCACACTTCATTTTAGAGCTAGTGTTAACGTTAGTGTTCGTTGTGGCTCCCTTATTTGACTGTGCTCTACTGTCTTCAGTTTGTGAAACTTGGAAAGTGTAGTAAGGCCTATCGCTTAACAGGTAAGCCACATTTTATAGGCTTTGACAGGTGAGAGTCAAACTTCAGCTTGGTAAAGCAATCAATGCTTGAATACTGTTTAGCTGTTCCCTTCAAACTGGAGCATGCTAAACAAGCATGAACATGTGAATGCATGTAGCTTTCGATGAGAGGTTTCTCTATCAAACTTTGTGGTAGAAAAAGCATGTCCTTTGCTTGCAGCTGGCTAGTTCCAAACTAGTGTCAACACCACTCCTTTTCATGCCTCTACATGGTAGGGTGACCAACTCATCAATGCTGCTTGACCAACTGAGCAAGGTTCATTGAGCAAGTTTTCTATAAATTTGCAGTCTCATTTGTAGGGAGTTTGACATGTAAGCTAAAACTTATCTTTTGTCCGAAGGGACTTTACTTTGAAAGTAAACTGAGGACAGCACAGCATGCTACGGAAAGAAAAATGATGAGGTGTAAGCTTGAGATACTGAAAGAGAGCTAGACACGATTAGACAGCAAACTCAAGTGAATGATATTCTAATAGAAGTGAAGAGGAACACGTAGACCTGAACAGAACATGTAATGTGGCAAACAGATAGTCAGTGGTCGCTTAGGGTAGGGGGTGGATTCCAAGGGACAGAAAATGTAGGCAGGGGCAGCCAAAGGTCAGGTGCAGAAGTGAGGTTAGGAGGTTTGCTGGGGTAAGAGGGCTTGGGCGGACGCAAGACAGGGCTAAGTGAAGATGTCTGTGAAAGGTCGTTGGCCTACAATGGGCGTTAATCGGGCTGGTAGTGACGATGAGGTGATTGTGATGAGGCTTAGTCTTGGTAGTGTGGCAGGTGCGCAATTTCTTGTTGTCTTTCTTCCGGCGCAGGTGAGCCTCGCGGTCAAGGACAAGGCCCTGCTGGCTTCTTGCCTATTGGTGATTGCAGGGCAACGCATGCACCACCTGCTGTTCATGAACGATGGCCACCGCCCCAACCAGATGGCTCTGCTGCCACCCCACATCAGCACCTGGCTCCTGTCACTGGTAAGACCTGTGCAAGTCTTCTAACATAACATGGCGATCACTATCAGTGTTTGCCCAGTTTGGTGGGTGCTCAGGAACTCAGTGTCACCGAGCTTTTGTCTGTATGGGTGCAGTTCCGTCAACATCAGTTGACAGTCGCATTGTTTTCTGGATGCCAGAAATGATCATCTCTGCACACTGCCAGTTTTTTTTTTTGTAATGGACTGCCTTTTACAGCTGTAGCTAGCTGTATAAAGGCCTCAAAGCTCAAAGATTGACATTGAGCCTTCCCCAGAGCTCACGAAATTCCCCAATCTATTGCCACTAGAGCAATCAATATAATACCCCCCATTCTGCCACGGTCTGTCAGTCGACCGTACGGTGGCCTTTGAGTGTGCTGTCGCGGTCGCAAGTTACTGCGCCAGAGAAGATTGACGGCCCCAAGCAAGTTGTATAGTTTGATGGTCATCTGGTAACATTTACTTCATTTTTTTCCAGGATCTCAGCAATCTTCGTTGCCGCAACCCACCAACGCTGCAGACATTGAACCTCCTCCAGATCATCATCGGTATGCTTCCGGAAGACCATTCGGAACACCGTCTCGCGTTGTCCCTACTGGATGTCCTGGAATCGATGTCCGAACCTTCCTAGCCGGAGGTTGCCGTCGCGCAGCGATGACGTTCTTGTGATATTCGACCCCACGTTCATGCTGGCCACCGTGACTGACTCGGCGTTGAAACGAGACACTTGACGGCACCGAGGTTGAGTCGAGGTGCTACGCTGTCCAGGCCAGCTGGTCTGAACAGACTGGGACGTGAATGCGCGGTTGTTTCTTGAGATTGTCCTCTGTGCTGTCCGCTTTTGGAACTGATTGTTTGGAAGTGACGCACATTCTTTTCCTAGCTAATTGCTCACATAGATGCTAACGTAGTTATGTGATGAAACTTAAAAGCAGTAATGAATTTTTAATGAAACAATCTCGATGAGAGGTTGGTATCGACAGTATTGTTTCAGATAGCATCAGCAGTGTTCTTGTCTTGGAACCTGGCCCTGGTGTACACAATGGAATGGATAGCATATATTCTCATCTTTGATAGACAGAGCTGATAGAAGAATAGGTATAGTTTTTTAACAGCATCAATTACATGTAGCTAGTATTGGATTCTCTCTCTGGAATTTTTTTTTTTTTTTCAGTAAGTGACGTCTGATCCTGTCTATGGCAATGGAGGGTTATGTGACGAAGTTCTTATGGTACAACGTAATCTGCACTCTTGACAACACTCTTTCAGCTAATGTTTCTTCTTTTTAACATATAATGGAATACATTCTTAGTTGTGTCACAGAAACTAGGCTAAGTCACTGCGGAGTCACATCTCAACACAGAGCATGGTTTTAAACACTTGAAACCAGTGATATGTTTGCCACTAGTCGCCTCTGTTTAGCTTCAGGCCTTCCAGCACAAATTACCTAAAGGCGACATCTATGAGTCAGTGGTTGTTGATGAAGTTTTGATGTTCTGTTACGCTATTTTATCATGTACATAAAGCAACCTTTAGATGTTCAAGTTTCCTCAGCATGCTTTTAGCTTTCAAGCTGAGGTACTGAGTTAGAACTGTTGGTGCAGTTGAGAGGAAAAGGCGCAGTTCATTAGTTGTTCATAAACTTAATAAGCTTTCAATTTTCTTCGATTCTTGGCAGCTTATCGACTGTCTGGGAAGTTCAGTGTAGCCATCTTAGTGGCTCATAAAGGGTTAACAGGGTAGTATGATCGACAACTGGTGACATCATGCTTTTATCACTTCCTGCTTGAATGTGGCAGTTTAAAAAATTACCTGAAGAAGTTTTATTCAGCATTCTTTAGGCGTCCAAAATTTCAGGTGCAATTGTAGTGCACATTGTGAAAAGCAGCTTACTTGTTTTAACATACACCGGCATTGTGCGTGTTTGCAACCCTTGCGACCACTGTCACTGTGTGTATTTCAAGTAGTACAGTAGAACCTCAATTATACGTCTTTCAGGGGTCTGTGTGAAACTGACGTATAACCTGGGCATCGTATAATCGAAAAGCTCGCACAACTGACGCATTCTCATAATCATCACATCGGCTATTCTGGCTTTAAGAAGTTAAATGAAATTATTTTCCCCTGCGCATTATTAAAGCGGCCGTTTTCGTTCTGCAAGAATTAGTTATGAGACTGCGCCTGACCCTGTGTGTTCAGGAGACGTCACATGCACCTCAAAAACGATGATTTGGATGATGCACCAGAAATGTGGCCGCTCCAAAACTTTGAAGACGTTTTGCGGCACGCAGTACAACCATGAGAGTAACATGTCTTTCTGTCCAGACTTCCTATAGAACTGCTGTCACTTCGTGGGAGCAGGCAGCAGTGTCTATACTCGGAATTTTCTTCGTGAAGGAAAAGAGAAAACGCGACGTTCACCTGCGACCCGAGCGTGCCGGCAGTGCACTTTTTGCAGCAATGTGCAGGCCAGCCGAGTGACCGTGCACCGCTCGCTCCTGACTCGCTAGCTAGGTAGCTGGACCTAACGTGCTCTGCACTGAACCTGTAGCGGAAAGCGTTTTCAAATTACCCGCGGATGATCATCGAAATGTCTAATCTTGCTACCGCCTGTACAATAGCTTCATACTAATATGAACATACAAATGATTTCCCCAGCGCCTTCTCAGCGAAGCGCGCGGAAAAAAGGCCAGGCGAGCCTCCTTGCACCGATGGCCATGGTGTACGCGCAGAGTCTGAGTCCGAGATGGTCTGAGCCATCGCAGAACCATCCTTACAGGTCGTCGTATGCACAATCGCATCATTGCGCGTGCGCATGTCCATCTTGATTCCGTTCTGGAACTTTGTTGATTGACGTCACATCTTCCAATAAAGTGCTCCGCCAGCGTCTCTCATTCTGCACGGTTCCCGCCAGCCGTCGTACGAAGTGGGACGTGCATTTTTCTGTCGTATAATCGAGGCTTTTAATGCATTATTCCTATGGGAGATGCGCCAGGCCCATGCCAATTTGTCGTAAAATGCAAGTCGTCGCATAAACGGGGGATGTGTGATTGGGGTTCCACTGTATATTAATCTAAGCAGGGTTCGCACACAACAGCAGAAATATTTTCTTGGTGTACTTAGTTTCAACCAAAACTGAAAAACGCCTCTTAAAGTGCAACTGAAGAGGTTTCAAAATTTGATGATTTTAAACGAGTCGAATGTGTGAAACTTGCAGGTAAAGCATGCGAAATCTTTTTGCGCTAGCATTTGAAATGGTGCCGTAATCGCCGACTAAAGCGGCGTCGGCGTTCTGGCTTCTCTGCAGTACACAGCAATAGGCAGAGGCCGCAGTGATGACGTCATGTACTGTGGTGGTAAGTTTCCGGCGAAGAAGCGGTTATTTCAAAGAAGAAAATGGATGCCATCGAAGGTGAAGCTCACGAAGCATTGTTTGGCGGCATCGGAAGACGCATGGCGGCATGTAGACGAAGGCGGCGGACATCTGAAATTTCAGCAACAATGACATCACCATGAATTTACTTCAACGCAGCGAGGAGAAACCTGAACATCGTCGTGGTTTTGATCGGTGATTACGTCACCATTCTAAATGCTAGCGCAAAACTACTTTGCATCCTTTACCTAGAGGCTTCATTGATTCGAATTCTTGAATAACCTCGAATTTTCAAAAAACCATTTCCCCTTCCTTTTGAAGACTACAGAATGAATGAATGCAACTGGTTTTATTGACAGTGAAAAAGATGCACTGAGATTACTTGTAATGGCGGGGTTACGGGCCTTTCCATTATCTATGTCCGGGACTTTGTCTTGCATCCAACCTTTTCTTCTTGCTCTGTAAAAGAAATGCACATGCAAAAAGAAGTGGATTTTGAGTGTACTGGTGCTTGAAAAAAAAATTAGTAGCTACTGCCGTTCCCGGTGCAACAGAACCTCTCTGCTTCATTTTTTTTTCTTTAGCACTTAAATTGGCTGCATACGCATCAAAGCAGCTACTTACTTTCCACGACCTCGTCGCTGCAAGGTCATGGAGCAGGACTTCAAGACGTCAAAATTTGAAAATTTCCAACAATCTGAAAGTCTGGTTTGACAACCGCGTTGTGTTCAATAAAAAGGCCATATGCTGTATGCACATGGATTGCGCACTTTCATTCCAGCATGATGGCCTAATGTCAAGCTAGCAACGCCACAACTTTCATTTTCACAAGCCAAGGCCATATTTCGAAATCCTGTATACAACCTAATTTCTGCTAAGACCAATTTTCATGCTTTTTGCAAGTCGAACCTTGATGTAACGAATGCAGATATTATTAATTACTGACTATAATTGAACTCTTCCTAAATATTTTTAAACCGCAGCGGTACCCAAGTGGTTGAGCATCTGCCTCTGCATGCGGGAGGTGCGGGGTTCGATCCCCAGTGCCACCGGGTACCCATCGGTGATACAAGGGGTGCAAGCTTTCCCCTGGTCTGGTGCTTGGCTTATCTGTGGTGAAATGCTTCGAAAATGGGTCCTTCACCCCCACCTTGAGTAGTCTGAAACACCTTGTGCCATGGCGCTCTTTGGCCACAGATGCCCTTGCGCCATAAAAATGCATGATCATTCTCATCATCATCTAAATATTACATCGAACGCGGTTGGCCATAAAATGGATATATCAAACTCCCCAATGCCAAGTGCGACCTCCTCAGATAGCAGGCAACAGGCTTCACCGCAATGCACAAGTGACTGTGATGGTTCGTCAAGCGTTTGCGCCAAGGTTCGTGCTTTTTTCTCTCGCTCGACAACAGCACCATGGAAGATACAGTGGCATGGAGGGTTAATAGCCCTGCTGTCAGTACACATTCGTGCCTCGCGCCTATCGACAGCACCCCAGAAGCAGCGGCATAGATAATAGTAGCCTTGCAGTAGCCATCCCTCACTCATGTCGGCTGCTGGTGGTGAAAACAGCAACAGCTTTCGCTCTGTTGTGCCATTTCACTTATCATGGCTGTAATGCGGGGAAGACACCCTACCGCTGCTCTTGAGTGTGTTTGCACGAAATTGAGTCGGCTATATTGAACTATTTACGATATTTACCTGTTTGCTATAATGATGTTAGGCTGCATAACTTCCTGAAAATTGCTCTTGCGAGTAATTTGGGCAAAATGTCAACTTATAGTTTTCCATAAAGAAAAAAAAAAGTCCAACGGCACTGCCGCATGCATGCATTTGACACGAATTAGCGCTGTTGGGCAGAATTTATGCTTACTCAGTTATTTATTTCGCTATAACTGGTGTGTGTATCAGTTATGCACAGCGTCATTGCACTCTGCAAATTCATTACACACTTTAGTGAGTCATGCTACGTGAATGAGCTTCATCACATTCGCCCTCAAGTCCAACATAATGTCCACTGCAGTTAGCCCTTGCTCCATTGCCACTAAGTGCCGCATACAAGCATGCCATTGCCTTTCGTGGAAGACTGGAGCACTACAGGGCCTGCCACTTTGCAACTTCAGCGGAATTCACGAAACTTTGAGCTCGCGAAAGATAAGTTTACAGTAATCATTTTCTGAATAGGACGCAAGAAATGACAGCAGTACCTACTTTTTTTTATTGAAAAGAGCAACTTAATTAGCTAGTCAACACCATAAGTGCAAGCATGATGGCGGGGTGTCTAGTAGTGTATTTTTCAAAATACAATAGAATTTCAATGACACTGTGGAGGTCGCCCAAGAAGGCAACCGCAGCCACATTTATTGGAGGGCTGCCGGAGAGGAGGGGCGGCGGCAGCGGAGGCAGCAGCGTGCGGCTGGGGCCGAGGTCCCGAGCGTTCTATCCAGCGAGTGCTGGGGACACTTCGTCCTTTTTGGCATTTCGCCATTGCCGGCCGTGCGAGTCGTTACAATACGATCATTGTTTATATGAATTTTGGGATGATACAGATTCGTAACATTCCCTGGCTGGAGTACATTAAACACAATGTGCAGAATTTCAGATGATGTGAACGCGACGAGCTGCAACTGCACCCTTGAGCACTTAATCGCTGCCTGCACATCGCCGACGCACGATACGCACAGCCAGCTGTGAGCAGTGATGCGCGGTGCATACATTGCGGGTGTTGTGAGTAATAAATCCATCAGCTGCAAACAGATCTGTACGAATGTGTTTCCCGTGCTTCTGCCTAAGAAATTTTTTCGTTCTGGATGATGAAAATATTTATCGCGCGACCCTCATGAAATTTGTGTCATCAGTCTGCATGCCCTTGCAGTCACTTCAGAAATGATCAGAAAATTGTCTTAAGGAAGCTCAATCATGGGACAGTGTTTCAAGGGAAATAGCAATCGGCCAAAACTATTGTTTGGCAACATCGCAATAAAGAAAGTTTTTCTTCGTTTTTTTTTTTTTCTGACATACTTGTGCTGCCCCACACACTATAAAACCAGCGTTTAGATATGTGGCTGATAAAGTAAAGGGACATTTGGGGACAACCCAATCCAACTTTTTCTCGGTCAACTTTGATGGTTCTGTCCTTTAGTGGTTCTGTTATTGCCTTTTGTTAAGCAAAATAGCACCCATATGCTGCTGAGAAATTTGTAGTTGACAATGAAGTATTCTCGCCACTCGCTTCAAACTTTTGACGACAACGATATCTAGACAATTACGGACTCTGTGATCACTACCAAGAAGTGGACGGCATTGTAATGTAGCCTCAAGTAATGGGGGTGGTCACCCCCCCCCCCAATCCATCAGTCTCCAATTGCTTGCACTTGGAACAGATTTCTGACATTTTAAACATTTCCGTTCTAGGGCTCTTTTAATTCAAAGCACAGTGGGGCTGAGCTACATGGCTTCGTAGCCAGTTGTAAAGCATTTCATATATGAGTAACCTAAACCAGTCATGTCCCAACAGAAGTCGACTGTCTGACCTGTGTACATGATCATGATTAGCAGAATTTAAACAAACTATACATGAACTTTTTAATGCAACCGATCACTCCTTGTGAGTAAAGCTTCCCATTTCAATTTGTTTTAGATTGCCATGAATCTTTGCACAGTTTGTTCGTTCGCACGCGCAACCGCCAGCACATGGCTTTATCATTTTGTTTTATAATGCAAGATGCCACCAAACTTATCTCCACTGATCATGGCCGCATGCAAATACTTCCACATTTTTCCAGATTGTTGTAGTTGGTTTTGGTTATCTCGAGGGTTCCTTGACTGCTTTAAATTGAGGGTGGCCAAGAACTGCAGGCATTCAGTTCCATGACCGCTGAGCGCGCTTGTGGCTATCGCCGAGTCATCATTTCTTAGTGGGCGCGAGTCAGTCCCTTAAACAGTTTCTTTTGGAGTGTCGTCACCATAACGTGACAGTTCACACCAACCTTTGAACATTGGAAAATAAAAAAATAATAAAAACCTATAATTTGTATTATATTAGTACTAAATAAATAAATAACAAAATCAGCTCAAAGTCAACTATTCAGTATTAGTTAACCTGCTAATTAACAAGTCTTAACTGTATTCTGATGTACTACACCGCTGACAGTGCTATGACGAAAAAAGCGCTCTTCTAACTCTAAAAATTGTGTAAAGTCTTAGGTGAAACACTCTGTATAAGAGGCCAGCATCGACCAAAAACACTTGCCTGCAAAGGAAGCCTCATCCCCGGGAAGATTCCACCTGATATTCAGTCGCTTGTAGACTTCCTCGCACCTCTGGCACAGGCGGCCCACTTCCTCGGAGATGTTGCGACGGCACCGCTCGCAAGTGGCCATTTTTGTGGGCTCGATCGCAACCAGTACCTTTTCGCCAACTGTGGAAAGTGTGCACAAAAATGGAGTGGACTGCCTTCGCACAGCAAGCGGCCTTTGAAAAGAAAGCATCACAGAGTCAACTTCTCAGACACTGCTCCTGCATCTCAACGACAGTGATGGCATTTGAGAGCAGCAAGGCAGGAAAGTGCATCCCAATGCTGTCAATAGTTTAATTGAAATTATTGACTCCTTGCAAATCATTTTACTTACAATTTTGAAGCAACGATTGTAAGAAAGCAGTAGAACGTGTATATGTGACTATACCACCCTGATAATTTTGCTCCTTATGAGCTGAAAAGCGTGCAGTTGGCTGATAGTGAACAGCTTTATTAAAGCCAAGTTCACTATGTGCTATGAAACTATTAACTACACTAGCCTGTATTATCTTTCGACAAAGTTGCAGCCACACCAATTCCATAAAAGCCTCTGATAATGGGGGAGGTGCTCGCAACATTTCGGTAGGAATGCTTAGAGAATGAAAGGGGAAAGTGAACAGGCTTCAGGGCTGTGCAGACTTGCGATAAAACTTCAAATCCTTCCAGAATGCCAGCAGTGTGTACTTGCATTTGACAACGTTGAAAGACTGTGCCAATTACCAATTATGTGTTTTAGAGGTCAGCATGCATAATCCTATATCATTGCTTGTGTCAAAGGCATGCATCAGATTGCAGTAATTCATCAACATGCCCGACAGACTGACCTCCTTCCAAAGTTGCAACATTGTCAGAAGCTGCTTGGTCCGCTGGCACATCGTCTTGATCTTTGAAAGTGACCGAAGCAACTTGCAGGACATCAGTGAGTCCTGAATGAATGGCGGAAGCTTCCGGCTGCAGAGCCTGCACAGTAATGTCCACTCCTTGTCAAATGTTGATTCACATCACATTCAGCACATTGTCGTGTATTCACTACAGAAAAGGAGCATCTATATTCATGTGAGCCTTGTACGGAGGTCGACAAAGGGTAGTTACACTAACGGATGTTGATGTCACCTCAGAAATGACGAATAAGCCAGCGTCTCCTCGCTCTAATGCAGTGCCCTCTTTCAGACACTGAATCACTGTTTCACAACATGTAAGGCATGTACGTGAACACGCAGGGCAGTTACTGGGGTACCGCTGTTTTATAACAATGCAGAGAAAGCTGATGGGACGCATGCATGTTTGGTGAAAGACAGATGGACAAAGGCTCTATGTGAGCTAGAATCACTCAAGCTAATTAATGTTATGTACTCATGAACAGATGCCACAAATCACAACCACAAGAGAACACAACCTGACTTCTTCAGCACGTGGAACATAAAGGAAAGACGCTTTAGACGGAAAAGTTTACCACAAAAGATGTTTGCAATATTAAGTTGGCTTTCTGCTGTCTTCAAACTTGCTGCAAGTTGGTTTTTGCAAGTGAATGTCTTTATTTTTGCCACATTTTGTAGAAATACATTTCTCCTGTTCCTGGTGTTGAGATTTTTCATATTTAATGAGACTGTTTTTCTGCATTACGCATGAGTCCCCTCAATAATGCCTCCGGTAAGTGAGGGCGCTTGAAAATATAAATAAACAACAAGAAAGAGAAGAAGCTAGGTGCAGTAAAAGATGTTATACAATGTGTTTTATAAACGCTGAACACGGGAGTCCTGGAAGAAAATGTGCCTAAAACAAACAAAAAACAGCATTCGCACTGTTTATTTTCAGTGAATGCATAGAAAGACTCACTCTAAGGCAGCTAGCAAATGGGCTGTCCTCGCCCGTAGTGACGACTGTAACGTCGTACAACAATGTCCGCGACTTTGCAGTGGCCTTGTTAACGACTTCTCTCAGTTTTGAGAGGGGCTTCTCTAGCTCGGCGAACTCTGGACGTTCCCAGTCGGGCATGGGTGCCTGCCACGTGCGGCGAAAGACACCAGTGTCATCTGGTAAAAAGATAAAGCACAGGAAGAAAAAAAAAATGCATCGCTGTTTCAAAAGTAAGCTCTATCCAGCTAATGAAGAAAGCCAAAAAGATCTCCAATCTGATCACAAAATCGTAAAACAATTTAAAAAATTTGGCCAAGCAGTCGGGCCAATTCACTGCACTGACGTACTAGGTTTGGATGAGTTGACAAAGCACTGAGCAAGACGCAGACCAAACAATGGAACAGTGAAAGAGAAGGGAGTGAATGATATGCGAAGAAAAAAGATGGTGACAATGGCCATGTTTAATGCCATAGCCTAAGTGCCTGTATTAAAATGCTATAGACTGACACAATCTGCGACGTGAGAAAGATGCGATGGGGCTGCTGTGGCAGTCTGGGGGGTACGGTCGGCAGGAATTCTTGCAAACAAGGGTTTTCAAAGTAAAGTAGTTTTCAAATCTCGCTGTGCATCTTTTAGGCCGTCCTTTCCTTGACAACAGCCTAGTATATCTCAAGACAATGTGCAAGTATGAAACGTTATGCAAAGCAAAAATATTTTTAAAACACCATAATATGTGCATGCCAGAGATGACCCCAGTTTGGGTTACCAGGGTGGGAGCACAGCCCCTAGGAACAGATGTAAACTAAACTTCCAAAATTATTTTCTCTTTTCACAATGCACATGTGAAGACAGTCATTTGTTAATAGCTGGAGAGTACTTTAAACAATGGCATGAAAAAGTATTTCGAAGCTCATATCTTTCTAAATCTTACAATAAATTTGTGTTGTAATGCTGGACATATCTGCCACAAACTCTAGGCGCTCTTAAGTGTGCTGCATTTGCTCACAAATACAGTCACTCAAACTAGACAGCCTAAAGAGGTCTACAACAGAAGATAGTTATTAAACGGCATGAGTAGAAAACTGGGCACCCTGGCAGACGACGATGCAAGCAATACCTCCGGCCAGCTCCGGCGTCCGTGAACGTCCTCTATGTTGGTAAACATGGTGTTGGTCTATTGTCTCACTTAGGTATCATACGAACTACATTCACACACTGCCTATCTACCTCTCGCAGTTCATACACATCTATTTTCCTTTGTAAGAGGACTACAGACTTTAATGTTAATAAGGTAGATTGTTGAGCTAGTTGGAGCATTATCAATTAAAAACAGCAGCAAAGAGAAACGAAGACAAATAAGTAAAACACACACGATGAGGACATTGCTGCACTGACAACTCTTGTTAGTGCAGCAAACCGGTTGTCAGTGCAGCATCGTTCTCGTCGTGTGCGTGTGTTAAATCTTTGCCTTCGTTTCTCTCTGCTGCTATTTTTAATTGCACAGACTTCATTTTTGTTTCCCTGTTTGTGCTAGCATCTTAACATACTGGCCTAACATCCCAGTTCATGTCACAAACCACTGAAATAGAAACAATGCTTGCGATCAATTACTGATCAGAATACAGACACCTTTCGATTTGAAATGCTCTCAATCGCCAAGGTTCTTAAAGAGAAACTGAGGAAAAATTGAAGTGGGCCTGTATCGATAGACTACATCATTTCAACAACAAAGAGACCACTCTTGAGAACTGGAAAACTTCAGCAAGGAAGCGCTTACGCCTTCCAGAATCCCCATGGTGGTAGAAGACCTCCTCCGCGAGGTGAGGAACGACAGGCGCCGTCAGCTGTACCAGTACGTCTAATACGTGGCTCAGAGCTGTCTGGCAGGACCTACGACTGGTTGAGTCATCTGCGTCACAGTAAAGTCTGCAAACACATGAAAAAGAAGTGAGGGAGAGTACAAATGAGGCACGACAATCCAGGAAAGAGATGAAATGTGAGTCAGCTTGAATTTGTGCAACTCTCAAATGGTGCGACTCTCAAAGCTCCTTTGTTGTTTCACCGATATAATGTGCAGCCTATTATGCTGCCCAAGCCAGTAGGATTATAACTACTATACCACGACCAGATAACTGCAGTTTTTAGTGCATCTTGGCTCTCTGGCCGATAATTTATGGCAAACTTTTCTTCAACGGTTTTCTGGAAGTTTCCTTCAAGACCTTTCCATCCACACCCAGCTGCCTTAAAGCCTGCTCTCCCTGCAACTGCACTGTGTACCCCAGGTAGAAAAATGGCCAAGGCATGGCGGTTTGCTTGTACAAGCAGGCAACATCCGCTAAGACAGCCTCTCCGAGATCGTCAACAAATCATCAACAAAATCTGATTTAATGCCTCAACCACTGCCTGTCCTGTACTCAAACGCGAGCACATGCTAACGGCTGCGATTGCTGGCACTGAGTGATGGTGATGGCAACAGTCTGCTACGTCATTGCAACAGCATCTGCCACACTGTTTTGCCAAAGGCCACAATTCCTTTAGAACCATTCCTGATCCTGAGAAAGCCAGAGAACATATTATTATTTTTTTGTTTACGCTTTCCTTACCTCCTGCACAGAACTTAGAATAGGCTGCTGCCAAGATGTGTGAAGCGATCAGTGCTCACCTGTCCTTGACGGCCTGGAAGTAAAAAGATGACGCGTCGTTGACGACAAAGTTTAGGATCGCAGAGCAGGCATGGTTGTATTTCATTTCCTCGTACAGGGATGTGACCTGGAGAAGTGGATAGCAAGGCTGTATTAGTGATCACAAAAAAGAGCAAGTTGCAGTACATTTTTAGTATTGTAGGCATGTTTTGGATTTTCTCCTATTAACCCCTCCGATTATTCTCCCTACTTAACTCCTACTTATTCTCTTTTTCCTACTCATTCTCTTGCTTAAGCTTTGCATTTATTTTTGTAATCCGGTGTTATGCACCTCCCTTCCTTACCAGTGCGATATGCTTTCAAAGATAGCATCTACGGGCACTTTGTATGAAGTGTAGAAAGGCAGTCACTAATGAGCAACAAAGAGATTATAGCGATCAAAAAGAAATACATACACAGAGACTGGCTGGCAATGGCTGGTACAAAGCCTGGTTTATTGGACTTGAATGGACCCATGACAATTACACTGAAAGAAGTCTCAGCAGCCGTCGGCAATCTAGGTAATATTTGCATGGACTAGATTCTTAATGTAAAATACACCCTTGTGAGCAAGCTGACCTGAGAATACTGCGCATTGTTTTTGATAGTTGACTAACTATTGACTATCAATTGAGTATTAACTATTGACTAACTAACTATTTCATAGTTGACTGATTCACCCTCAAAACTTTGAAGGTGTACTAGATACCCTCAGGGTAAATTTTATAATACTATGACCAATTACACGTGAATCAAGCTTGGCTCACTTTCGTGCAAATAAATCTAAAGCATATCCCGAGCAATTATGTGACAGCCCCATAGCCAATGATTTTACAGACAAGTATTATACTTCAGAAGAACACCTACGCAACCCTGGCTACATGAATATGGTGAAAAAAACAAAATCAACAATAAAGTAATTTTTAAAGAGACAACCACAAAACATTAAGTTTTGATATGAGTGATGAACAGGTCCAGCCAAGCTGCGTTCACAGTTCAAATTCCTCATTGCTGTGGCCACATTTTGATGGAGGCAAAATGCAAAGGCGCCTCTGTTCCAATATTTCAGCGCACATTTAAGAACCCCGGGTGTTTAATATCTCTCAAGAGCCCTCAGCTATGGCATCCCTCATAGCTGAGGTGTAGCTTCAGCGCATAAAAGTACATTCACTTAATTTTTCTCGACCATACCCGAGTATGAAATCCTCTCAAGAGGTGCAGCATGAATCGGTCCAAGGGCAGCATAGCGTCGTAGGGCAACGCATGGTGCAAATGGTCAAAGTCAGACAGGGCTCCAAGGCAGAACCTCAGCGTGCCCCGCAGCTGCAAATGTGAAAATAAACAACACATAGGGTTTGTGTAGATGTTGGATTTTTGGTTCGAAATGAACAGTGCTTTGCATCAAATAAATTCAAAGGAAATATTCTGAAACCCGCCACGGTGGGCTCAGTGTTTATGGAAATCAGCTGCTGAGCACGACAACACAAGATCAAATCCTGGCTGCAGAATTTGCATTCCAATGGAGGCAAAACACAAAAGGCAGCCATGTACTATGCAATGTCGGTGCACATTAAAGCATCCCAGAGAATCTAAATTATTCTGAAGTCCTTTAATAAAGCAACTCTTTGGTGCGCAAAAAATGCTTCAATGGCATAATAAGATATTTCCAAAATAATTATTTCTGTAACACACTAGGCCATTAGATACTAAAAGAAAGAATACACAGTTTTTAGAACACAAATGCAAAATTTTCAAACAAACCACCTCAAATGTGCACTGAACTAAGAAAACCAAGCACTCTAGAACTGTTCTCTGCTCTTGACAAATACTCTAAGATTTCAAATGCCAAACTTTTCGACTGAACCAAATGCCGGAAGTTTTACTATTTGCTCGAAAATTCAAATTTCTCAAATATTTTTACAAGCCTAAGAGCAGAAAACCCAGTGTTAGCGAATATGAAACTATGTCTCAGCAATTTCGTGTTCATGTTCAAGTAACCAACTCTCAAACGACACCGAAGCAAGCATAATGAAAAGTGCCATGGCCACGACAGTAGTGGCAATTTAGTTAGCGAAAACATCAATGATTTGGAGTTGAATCCATTGTGCAGCTGCGCAAACAAACAAAGACACAAGCAAAAGGAAGCATGCCTTGCCTTCTCACCTGTGTCCTCGGCTGTTTGCATGCTAGCGCAACACATTTTACACCACTATAGTTATTGCAGGGATTGGCACGTTTAGCCTGTCTAAATACATCAGGTTCTGAAGGTTTTCGCTGCTCGTAAACAAGCAACAGCAGACCTTGGCAACATTCTCTTGGCACCCGGCGAGGACGTGCTTGGCGACTGGGACGTTCTCGTGGTTGCTTGTGTGGGCAGCGACCCACCACCGAAGCACATCAACTCCAAAGGCGGGGTCTTTCTTCAGGTCCTGAAAACAGGCAAGAAGTAAACATAACCACTTTGATTCTTTGACCAGACTACGCTTTATCTCAACCTTTTCAAGAACAGCGGCAAATTCACTTCGTACCAATTTGTTGCCGCTACTGCGACGGTTTGAAGCTCCTTCTCCATTACTTTATAAGCGTGCTATTGTCTCGAGGGAAATACCAAAATTAGCACAGCGATAATGATGCCTCACATTAATAAAACTTTCCCCTTCCATTCATAATGCCAATGTTTTGGCATTGCAGGAGTGAGTCTAGTTCATGGCGTTGTGAAGCAGAAAAATGGGTTCAGCAATTTTGAAACTGCTTGAGAACTGTAAAAAACTAAAACTGCGTAAAACTACTAAGTAAAAAAGTGTGAAAACTGAGAACTGGGTAAAACTAATGCATAACGTATCAAAAATAACTTTCCACAATATATTTTCACTTGAGCACAAAGGCATGGCTTTTTGCACAAGTGAATATAAGCAAAGCAGCAGTGCGTTTTGTAAAAACTACGACTGACTTTTCCCCCTATTTTACTCTTTAATATTAATACAGTGAAACAGGGGCGAATCCTTTTCTGCCTGTATTATTTAAATTATAATTTCCAGATTTTTTGCACATCTAGTGAGTATTGGGAAGCATTACACCGCCACAATTCATTAAATTTCACCACTACAACATTACAGCTCTATTACACTTCAATTATACTATGCTTAAAATACAATTATAATCAGGAATGAGAGGAAATTTACAGTATAAGTTTCAATGGAATTTGGCAAAATTTCAAAAACCCCTGAAGCTGCTCTTTAAGGCATGATGTGAACAGAGTGCACAAAACAGCTTGTCACATGCAGTTAAATACACCATTTTTCTGAAATATAACATCAAGTTAAGCCAGAGTCCGGAAATTCACCATAAGAAGTATCAAAAGACGGAAGTGTAAATTATCGTCACATAATGTGGCCGCTGGACTAAATTTTGAAACACGACACTGGTAATCTCAAAATCAGCTTAAAACACAGCCTAAATTTATCACTGAGAAGACTGGCCTCATTCAATTCTTCCTGTCTGATGGTCTTCTATGCTCAGATTTCTTGTATTCATTTAGCCACGAAGGTGGCGATGATGGTATGCAATTTGAGGAACCTGCACCTCCATCCCAGGCAAGAAGCTTAGTCTTTAATGAAACAAATCAGATGACCAAGCCTTGCGCTTACCTTTCCACCTTTGGTAATCGTTTCCGGGTCAATGACATTCCCCAGCGACTTGGACATTTTGCGCCCATCAGCGTCCAGCGTGAAGCCATGCATGTACAGCTTCCTGTTTGGTCACCAGAAAAAACAAGAATGGCAAAAAATGTGTTACTAAGGAATATGGATGCAATAATTTCATCTACTCTCTAAGATGGCTGTCAAGGCCCAAAAAAAAAGTCTGCCACAAGACAGCCCGCCACAGTGATTTTTTTAGCAAAAACGGATGCAGCCATCAACTACAAGCTGCACAGTTCGACACAGAGCCTTTCAAGCCCATGCTTGTCACCTCTCCACAATCCACACCCCCGGATTCCTTTCTGCTGAGCTGGCCTGTTTCTTTTCACAGTTTTGCAGGTCAACCGGTTAATCATATGTAGCAGCCATCATGCATGGACAAGATTCACCTTCCCCATCCCAACACCCTTTCCAGTTCACACCCTCCTCCCCCTCACCGGCCCTTCCTCCTCGGAGACCCTATTTACACCCCGCCAATGATGAACGCTTTGCCAGACAAAGACAAGTCCTCTTGTCGAAACGTCGGCAAGCGCCCTGAGGCTTTCCCCTCCCTTGTTACCTTTGTGATGATTGCATAGCAGTCAAGTATTTCTGACTATATAAAAGTTCATTCTATGGATGCATGATGTCATAGTCCACCAGCTGTATTCTGAAAATACACTTTTTACGAACACCGATATTTTTGTTACGTACTAACTGGCTGGAGCTACAAAACATAGTGAAAACATAGTGAAACATGAAAGAAAGAACACGATGGAAGATTGCAGGTGTGCACATTTTCCGTCAACTTCAATGAAAGAAATTCACGAGTGAAAAGCGTCTTCTAAGGAATTAAGTGGCCATCCTTCGGCAAACTGTGGGTTCTTCTATGTTGCGCCACCAACAAAATGCCCCTTGCCTGTTGCAGAAACTCAAACAGCAATGATGCAATAACAAACAGACCTGTTGCACAGGCTGTCATGACAATCTTGGGAATACAGTCCCTGAAAAGCCTGTTAGCGCAAGTCAGCAATGACTGTGTTGTGCTTCTTCAAGCTAAAATTCTGTTTTGTGTAGTGCCGTGTTTCTTAAGTACTGCGGACTCAGTACCTGTACGGAGCTCTGCCTGTGAGTGCAACGCTTGTCAGCAGCGAAGACTGAAACCACCCGCGAACTTGGTCGAGGCCTTCCAAATAGACGTCTGCTTGATGCGGCTCTAAAACAGATGTGGCAAAAAAAAGTTTAGCTTCTTAAACAAGGCACAAGGAAATGCTTGATACGCAGTTAAAGCCAATGTTCACAAGGTCAGCAGGAACTAAAACAGCCCCTGTTAATTGGAAGTAGTAGTGCTCAGTAAGGAAGACGTTTAGGGCCAACCACTTGCTGGAGGAGAAAATTAAGATTTGTTCAACAAATTGAAAAGCCTAAGGGGGAGCCTTGGTCTTGAAAACAAAATTTTATTAATGTAGTAATAATTATGAAATCTTCAGGGAACATGTATAGTTGCGCGCTGAAACGTATGCCATTAGGTCGTCTTGATACTAAGGAATGCAATAAGGGTAAAATTATCATCCTGGTTATTATAGAACTTGAGTTATAGGGTATTGATGCTGCCACTTCAGAAACGAGAATACACACTTTTCTTCGCATTTCTGAAGCGACAACTTTAAAACCTATAACTTAAGTTCTATGATAGGCAGGAAGACAATTTTACCCTTATTGCATTCCTTAGTATCAAGAGAACCCAATGGCATACATGTCGGCAAGTTTCTCGCAGCAAATTTTTTTCAAAGCTCCTCACAAGATACATGCATAAAAATTACATAAGTGCTCAAGGAATTGTTTTACATGAAATTAAATGAGATATTTAGAATCGGCACACAAAAATACATGTTCCCTGAAGGTTTCTAAACTGTGACTTCATTAATAAAATTTTTCTTTTCAAGACCTTTTCAAAATTTTGACCAGCCGGTGTTCTTTACTGTACACCAACATTGCACAGCACAGGGACAGCTTGCATTTCGTTTGCATCGAAACAGTGCTTCGGAGCAGTGGAGCTCTAAAGAGGCTATTACACAACTGCTACATGGCTCAGTGGCAAAGCCAGCGAACTAATTTTTTTTTACAAAGGCTATACATCTGTATTCGTAGCTAACAACAAAGATGCAAAGCTGAGAGAGCTCCGTTTACACCCTCACTGCTCGTGTCTACTTGCCTGGGAGAACCATCTTCCAGCTGAGTCCACTGTCCAGCCAGATGTCCATGATATCTTGGCCTCGCGTGAGCTCTTCGTTTCTACCAACTCCAAGCTAATGGAGAGCGTGAAAAAATAAATTTAAACCAACCCTTATTGACACCATTCAATTAGGCTCTTTGAAGTGGTGAAAGGATTGAAAAAACAGCGAAATCTCAGACCTCTTGGCGCACTTCATTGGGAAGCAGCTCCTCGTCTGTCGCCGTCCACCAGATGTCCGGTCCTCTTACGTGCATGAGCTTGCAAAGGTGTCTCACAAACTGCCTGCAATTTACATTTCTTGACTTATTCAACACTTAACTCATGAAATAAGCACTTCACTATTACAAAAAGCTCGACTTATTCAAATTAAGTAGAGTGTGGAAATGGTGTATGACTCTTGTGATGAAGGACAGATGTGATTTACACGCTTACGTGGGCATCACGGCACCGTGTGAATTCAGTTCGAGTCCATCAACGATTGAACAAGAACTTAAGTCGCAGTGCAATGCTGGTAAGGAGTGCAAAGCACTTCAAGAGGCATGCAAGAGACTGGATACAATTAGCGCGTTAATAATTACCTGATCCGAAACAAGAGCTTTGCAACATCATTATGCCAGCATAGAGAGTCATGGCACGCCTTCAAACATTGAAGTGCCAGAAATAACAGTATTTTGCACACATGAGCAGAACGACAGAAAAGTCGCACAGCTTTCTACATCCATCACAGGTATGAGAGAAAGGCCTTTGTGGTTTGTCACATTCATGTACCAAGCTAACCAAACCTAACAAAAGGTAGCCTTCACATAAGCCAAACTTTATCACCTTGACGTGAGTGATCTGTCCTCCTGAAAAACCACCGGAATGGGGACACCCCAGAACCGTTGCCTCGAGATGCACCAGTGAGGGCGCTGAGTCAGTTGGTTCTCGAACATGGCACGTGCTGATTCTGGCAGGATCTGCACCTCTTTCAGGCAACTCTGCAGGGGAATTGCAAGGGGGAGGTTAAAGAACAAAAAAAAAATGGCATTGCAGAGCTTGAAGAAAAAGTTTTGTACAGAACACTCCCATGCATTTAAAACATGGCAAGAGGTAGCATGACATTAACATTTTTTGGGGGAGGTTACCATAATGCTCCAATGAGGTTTTCTAACATGTACAATTTCTCGCAAAGGGGTATAGAAAAGTTGCTCCTCTTGCCTCTCGTTTAAATCCACTCATGAAATAAAACAACGGCTCGTGGAATGTTCAGCTGATCAGGGAATTTGACTCCGATGCCCTCACTATAAATATCCGCCGTCAGGTGGGCCAAAATCTAGTTTGTCCCTAAGGACATTTACATTTATTATTAGGTTAAACCTGTTGTGCTCCAGCGTGCAAGGGGGGGCTTATTATTTTTCAAGACAGCCCCAACCTAACAACTGTATGAAAAAAGAAGGAAAAAAAAAGCAAAAAGGAAGCAAGAAAAATTTCTTCACAACCCTTAATCGCTATTCAATGCACGTTCTAGCTCAAAATGGAAGCGTTACCAGTGCCCGCTGCCTCATGCTGTCATCGAGGTTGATAAACCACTGCCTCGATGACCTCACAATGACTGGTTGTTTGCTGCGCCAGTCATAAGGGTAGCTGTGCGTGTAGCTGCCAGTCTGCAGGACATGACCGGCCAGGAGCTTTGTGACTGCCTCGGAACCCTCGGTCAGCACTGGAAGTCCATGCAACTCTTGCCTGCAACTCGATGAGAAGCGTCCCTCCTCATCCACTAGACAGTCCTGGAAATTTGCGAGAAAACTGTGAACCTTATTGCTAGTGGAATTTTATTTCATGTGCTACCTCTACTGAGATCATTTCTTTCCCCACTAAAGCGCTAATTTTTAAAAATATATTGTAAATGATCGGTTCGCTTTTGAAGTACTGTACACGGCATGAACACTAGGTGGCCTGTACTCTACATAATGCAAGGCTATTATAAGCAACCTCAAACACTCTTTTCAGGGACCCTTTAACACACCACATAAAAGAACAGCACAATAGCCAAACGGGCGAGTTGGTGGTACATATTGGTGGCAAACAGCGCAACGACGCGGACAGAGTGGAAGAAAATACAGGACAAGCGCTGACTCACAACTGAAATTTATTTAAGGAAAGCAGTACATTTTATAGAAAAAGTGGCCAACTTATCAGCTAGTACATAGACAAAACCCAAGTTTCTACGTGGCATCGAGGAATGCAACCTCACTGTCATATAATGAAATAGATGGCTTACTGACACGTGAGATTATGGAAGCATATCACATGAAGAAAAAAACAAGGTTATGTGTCAGTAAGCCATCTATTTCATTATATGACAGTGAGGTTGCATTCCTCGATGCCACGTAGAAACTTGGGTTTTGTCTATGTACTAGCTGATAAGTTGGCCACTTTTTCTATAAAATGTACTGCTTTCCTTAAATAAATTTCAGTTGTGAGTCAGCGCTTGTCCTGTATTTTCTTCCACTCTGTCCGCGTCGTTGCGCTGTTTGCCACCAACATAAAAGAAGAAGAGTATATGTAAGAGGCAGAAATGGTAATCGTAGAGAAGTGATGCAAAGTAGTGGGTATTCTATGGACTCCTACTAATTATAATGGACTTTCAAGAATTCCATCTTTTATCTGTGCAAACAACATAAGCAGCACCCACCTCGATCGCTATGCCATGCTTAAGGGCATTCTGATAGTCCTCAAAGCCGTGACTGGGAGCTGAATGGACCAATCCTGTGCCTTTCTCCATGGTTACAAAGTCTCCCGGCAGAAAGCGGAGCTCCTTACCAGGATACAGGGGGTGAGTATATGTGGCATCGGAGAGGATGTCACTTCCTGTTGAAAATTAGGCAGTGAAAGTAATCATCATCAACAGCCTATGCTTGATCTCACGAGTCGTTTGCAACACTGTGAATGGTAGAGCTCTCTCATCCAATCAGGACCAAGGAAACAACAGATAGTCCCTCAAATATTTCACCAGCGTTGTGGCTCTGTGCATATCTCACAAGCGTACAAATGGCAAAATTTCACTCGGAATGTCTCTAGGAATTGAATGACACCACTTTCAAGCCGTTTCGAGCACTAGTTTTATAAAAGAAAGAGGTACATGGTTGCGCTAACATCTTCGTAAAAATACCTAAAATTCTTCTATCAATAATTAAGAAGCCTAAAAGTAATAGTTAAAAAGTTAACTATTCAATATTAGTTAACCAGCCTGCTCGTTAGCACGTCTTAGCCACATTTCGATGTACTACACCGCTGAAAAAGCACTCTTCTAACTCGAAAAGCCGATTTTAAATTTGTAAATTTTTAGGTGAAACACCCTGTAAAATAAAGAAAGTATAACTAGTGATAACTATGAATTTCAACTCGTGCAGTTCTTTGCCTCACAGTGCCACAATGAATACAATAACAGGTGCACTAACATACGATTTAAATTGAAATTGTTACTGCAAGGCCCTTCAAGTACGGCGGCAATGCCCAAAGCATGACTTCGCAATGACAAAAAAGCACGGATCATTCCACGATTCCTTGACACTGAATCATGTGGCAAGTGCAACGTAAGCCATGAATGCTGGTATTACCTTGGAAAGTGGCCAGTACCTCCAGCTCATCTTTGAGCTTTTGCTGAAGGTGAGAGATCAGGTCAGAGGCCACAACCAGGTGCCTCTGACTAGCTTTTGTACATACGATGCTGTACCTGAAAGTTGTGTAAGACATCACCGCAATTATAAATACTGCAGATGCCGATTAAAGGAATACTAAAGAGGGAAAGAGAATTTCTTTATTTATTCATCTGAGGACCATGTTCATGAACTTTAGGGGGTCACTCACAAGTACTGCATCCAATTTTCTTTCTCAGTAGAAATCGATTGTTTGCTTTATTTGAGGCTACAGTGATGTTTCTTAACACATTTATTGCTGAGAAAGTTGGATTTGAAAACGAGACATTTTTTTCTAAGCACTCAATTAAAACTCATGACGTCAAGACCAAATGGACTCCGTGATCACCGGTGTGAGTGAGAGGAGTGTACCCTAGCCTCAGAGATGCACATTAAAAACAGCCTTGATGCACCACAGACACACCACAGTGAAGACGGTTGGTAGTGGCGACACCTGCATTTTATTTTTTGTACCTTTTCTAGCCTATGAAAGCTCCATTTTGAGTGAATGTAGTCTCCTCTGTCATTAGAGTGTGGCAACTTATTGATACAGGGCAACTCCACTTTTTCCCAGTGTCCCTTTAACATAGCATTTGAAACATATGCCTTCTAAAGGGATAGCCAGAAACGTTTTCACAGAGATGTAAAGTAAGCACAGAAAACAGTTAATTTTGGCTCAGTTACGAAAGCCAATCGTCTGAAATGCCTTCAAGCACCATGGGAATGTGGACACTTCATCCACTAGTATTAATATGTAAACTTTTGCTGGCAGCTCTCTTCCTTCAGCTGCATAGAGCTGTCAACTGATCAGCCATGGAATTATGTCAAGTTTGTCTTAAATTACTAACAGAGAACTCAGTAAAGGAATGTGGTGACACTGACAACAATGTCAGCAAGACAATGCAACTAGCCAATAGCCTACAAACAAAGGTGTGCAGGCGCAACCATTTTCCTGAAAGATGAGATAAAAAGAATATGGCCACAAACCGGTGATTAGGGGAGAAGCAGATAGCCTGGTTTGCTGGCAGAGTCCACGGTGTGGTGGTCCAAATCAACGCCGAAAGGTCAACGTCCTTCGCTGAAATGTGCAGCACCCGACATTAATTCTGCACCGCTTTGCTGTTCTTTTGTTTGGCACAAATAGCCATGCAAAGAGATGAAATGCCATAAAATCTGTCTTGGCAATCAGGTACACAGCACAACTCCTCAGGCAGAAGTGCATGCTTCAATAAACTGAATAGATTACAGACAAACCAAAGAAGAAATGTTTATGTCTGCCTTTAAACACTGCTCTATCCCCCCCCCCCCCCCCCCCCACCTCCATATCTAATGCTTTTGTGCCTTTCAGGAAACAATGAATGAAATGAAAAGCAATACAACAATTGTCAGAGGTCGAGCTACAAACTGAACGTGTGCCGACTATAACTGGTCCTCTACCTGTTAAAACTTTCTCTTTTCTTTGTTTCGCATTTAGTGAGCACCACCAGAGAATGACGCGTGAACTACATCACGTGGCACACACTTACACATGTGGATGTGTAACTGGCGTAAAAAGACACATCATTAGTTGCTCATTATTCAGTGACTTCCTGATTATTTGCGAGAAGATGCATGCACTAATAAGGTTGTCAATAAACACAGCACCCACTTACGCACAATGCTTCGCACAGCATCACATACTTTGACTAGAGGAAACGCAACGTAGACAGATTTGCTGCAACAAGCAAACAAGCAATAAGAAGGGTATCCAGCACGAAAGAAAATAAAGAAAACAAAAATTTCCGTTCACAGAAGCTCACCTAACATGGTCAACATTGTACTCCAACTCTGCTTCAGCCAGTGCAGTTCTGCAAGCAATGACAAGGAATGAGCATCAACTCTTCTACACGAACCACAGCTGCTGCTTACTGTAGCTTAATGCTCTTAACACAAGTCAGAGTAAGCATGTTGTGCATTCACAGTCAGGGCAATAGAATCGCTACCCACATCCAGTGAGAGCAGGTCACAAAAAAATTAACGAATAACCAGCTTTGCTTGCAGCTGTTTCAAGTTGTTTCCATTATTTCATTGCAGCACCTGCAAGCAATTACTAAGCTGGTCTCATCATCATTAGCCTGACTACACTTACTGCAGGGCAAAGGCCTCCCCCATGTCTCTCCAATTAACCTTGTCCTTTGTCAGTGCATCCACCCTTTGCCTGCTAACTTCTTAATCTCATCCGCCCACCTAACCTTCTGCCGCCCCCTGCTACGCATGTTAATCATGCGTACTTACATAACAGTGTCAGTTAAGGAGATAATCTATCACACCCTGTATAATTTAACTATATTTGCTTGGGCCATTGTTTTACTACTACTCACATTCAGTTTTGCTTCATTTTTATCACCTCTTTTGCTCAGTGGCAACTGTTGCAGGCCTAATGATGGAACAGCAGTGGTTAGGTAAATAGCAAAATATAAACGACTTTAAATTGGACCATCCCAAGAGTATAAATTTTGGCATAGTAAGTGGTGGTTTAATGTCCAGAAGCTCCATGTGCTATGGAGTACATTGTAGTGGAGGGTTCCAAATCAATTTCGACACCTCTAGGGCTTTGCAACATGTACTGGCATCACACATCGCATGGGCATTTTTGCATTCTGCAGCCACTATGGCCGGAATTCCATCCGGCGACCCTGGCCTCAGTAGGCCACACCACAGGAAGTGAGAATGTATTGTGAATTGCATCATTTTAAGAACACCAGTCGTGACACTTTTCAAGTAGCACTTTTTCTAGAGCATGCATATGCTTCCAAGCTTTTTCATTCGTCCTGCTAAGAGATGAGGAGGACCTCAAGTATTGCATTCTGGTGCTGTTTAGTGATGTGGGCTGAAGCTTACCTGTTAGAAGGCGACCAATAAACTGGCTTGTAATCACGGAATACATAGCCCTGAAGTAAAGGAAGAGGTTTGCTAAACTTCACGGGCCAACGTTAGAACAAAGCTTGATTTCATATACTGATGCACTATAGCAAAATGAGCCAGGGAACACGAGCATCAAGACAAGTTTGCAAAACCAGTATAGACCTAAAGTTCTTTGATCTTTCTATTGAGAGCGCCCCTCCAGCTGCTCATTTCTGCATGCTGCTATGCACACGGTCAGCATGAACACAGCAAAGTACAGACAACGAGCTAATGCTTGCAAGTCGCCCTGAAGAAACTGCCATGAGCCCTTTTTGTTTTGATGAGCAGAAATATCTGAAATAATGCAGAACAGAGAAGAGATACAGCGGCAAATGGCTAGCAAATAATCTGTCTAGACGATATTTGTGCCTAGTTATGAACTCATGCTTCCAGACCACATCAGCTGTATTTCCGAGCTTAATTGAAAGGCATATCATACAATTTATCTTTAGCGAAGCATGAGCAGGCTGTAGATAATTTGCTGCACCACGGGTGCTACGAAACCTAGAAGTAAAATGTACATTATTTTGAGATAAAGGCGAAGTTTTAGCCTGGAGCCAGCTTTTAGCAAAATTCAATACAGACAAGCTTGTGGAAAAGGGGCCAAGAGGAGAAAAAAAGTGATTAAAGGCAAAGCATATCTCTCTGATCAGCCTGATTACCAGCATCTGAAAGGCTGCAAATGTAACTCTGAAATTTCACAGCAAAACTATGTATAAATGAATGGCCATTAGGCAAAATGTAGAGACAAGTTCGAAATGGACTGAGTATGTACTTTAAAAAAAAAAAGACATAAACTAAAGGAGCAGCTTGGTGCTGCATAAGTGACTTGCGTGACGTACTCGTACGCTCCTGTGTGCAGAGCTTTGCCCCAAAGTTCGGACACATGCTGAGCTGCTCCAAAACAGCTTTGTAACTGCCCCAGTGCACAAGAGCACTTGCCTTTTCGTAGAGATCATAGAACGCCTCAATTTGCCGAGTGACGTAGCTGACATCGTACGTCCTGTATGGCTTCGTCCAGTCAGCCATGACACCCCAATGCTTGAATGAGTCCATTTGCTTCCGGATGGTTGCGGAAGCAAAACTGTGTGCTTGGTTAGCAGTTGGGAAAAGGGAGAATAAGAAGAAGTGATGCAAAAAAAATGCGTCATCAACACCATCTGTTAGCGATCCATTAAACTGATGGCACTGAAACAGATGTCTTGTAGAAAACAAAACTCTCTCAACTCTTTCATGAGCTGTGTCTTTACAAAATCTGTGGCATTATGTGAGACATTGGTAGGTTAATATTAGCTATGGTAATGATACTGAACAATTAACAAGTTAGCAGTAATATTTGCACAGTTATGTGCAATTTTAAGAAAATGTGGCTGAACCCCACTACAACAATCCTGTGCATAGAAAATAAAAGAGCCAATCCTGATTGAATCCTTATTATTTCTGCATAGAATAATTTTTACGTAGCAAACGTACATTCATCTGTAGTCATACAGGTGTGTATATGTGAGTGCATGCAGATGCACATACAAGGCATGCAAAAAATGCTCATATTTCCTGCAGACAACAAATGTGTGTCACCATTGACATCTGAGTAACTATAAAAAGTCATTCCATGCAATGCAGAAACTTCTGCTTAACTGGGGGTCCCGTAGTGCACATAATCTTAAAAAATGCTTTTCCCTTGGGGGTGTTGTAAATAAGCTCATAATTTTAATAATCAGCTACTGGGTCACAACTATAAATTTGTTTTCCTTTAGACAAAAATCAAACTGAAAATTGCTAGGACACTGCTTTCATTAGGCACTGATCTCTGCCAATCAGGCTCACAGTCAACTTGAATTCAAGCTTTGAGATAATGTCAAGTGTTTTTGAAAAGGTTGCACACCAGAATATGATATCAAGATTTCTAGTATGTCCACTGCAGCCATGCTGCACAGACAGCAGTCCCGCATTTAAATCTCGTGGTCAGTTATGGAGCTCATAAACCATGAAATGCATTGCAGTGGATGTCGGCTACCTTTGGACCGAATGTCTGTCGGCGACCCTTGGCTTTCGGCAGCAGTAAGAGCCTTTGTCTCTATGGGGAGGCCATGGCAGTCCCAGCCTGGCACAAAGTGCACACGGTCACCTTTAAGTGACCTGTACCTGACGGTGATGTCCTTCAAGATCTGCAAAGGTTCCATCACAGATCTCAAGGTTACTTGCCAAATAATTCATGCCGAAAGACAACAATGCGTGCATTGTTCAGGACACCCCACAGAATTGCTCTGGAAAGCATAAAAAGTGTCCCTACAGAAACACCAAACAGATATAGCACTCTGACAATGTGGCCACTTTTTTGGAAGGCTGACTATTGGCTTTGATCCAGCGAGTGAGCTTACTCAGCAAATACATTAGCTTACAACGGCCAGTTAAAATGCAACTTTTTTCCTCCATGAAATTCACATACCTTTATCCCGTCATTTAACGTAGTGCGAAAATCGCAAAACTCTCTGAATGTGGCCATTTTTTTGGCGGGTACACAATGGACTTTGATCCAGCGGGTGAGCTTACTGAACAAATATATGAAGTTACAAGGCCAGTTACCTTTTTTTTTCCTCCATGAAATTCACATACCTTTTCCCGCCATTTAACATAGTGCAAAAGCTGAGAAACTCTCTGACAATGTGCCCACTTTTTTGGTGGATAGACTATTGACTGATCCAGCGGGTCAGCTTACTCAGCAAATGCCTGAGGTTACATTAATGGCCAGTTAAAAAGCAAGTTTTTTTTCCTTCCTCCATGAAATTTGCATAGCTTTTCCCATCATTTAATACAGTGCAAAAGTTCAGAAACCCTCTACGCACCCCAGCTGCTATGTAGAGCTACAATGTTTTTCAAAATAAAATGTGCTCCATAGTCACTTCTCTATAATGATAATGATCCAGATGCTATAGCCCATTCCCCGCAGAACACCAGTATCTCTCGCATGTGTTGGCTAAATGTCCCACAAACTTATTCTTTGTGTCTTCTGTGAATTTATTAGCAAGGTGGAAAAGAAAGAGGTTCACGGCATGCGATATCCACCGCTTACTACCTTGTTCACTGCATGGCCCAGATGTGTGTCACCGTTTGCATACGGTGGTCCGTCGTGCAAAATGAAATCCGGGCCCTTGTTGTTCTCGCGCTGCCAGGTGTAGTGCTCTTCGAAACACGCGTACTGAAAAAAAAAATACCGATTCACTGACGTGTGAGATATACCAACGGGCACCGATCTACTCAACACCACGGGAAAAGTGCACCTGCTGGTTAAAATAGTAGATATTGCAGGCCTCAGTTGACCGATGCAGACACGCACGCCAGTGATACCAGGCGGTCTCCAAACATGTGAACCAGATTTATGCGTTAGAACGTCGATTTTCGTGAACGCGCACGGATTGTTGAAGAACGACTCCAGCAATTAATGGAACGAAACTGGGAATAACTGTCACCCGCGAGCTTGATTGAACCGGGCAGGTTCGCCATCAAAAAGTAGTATCCTAGTGGGAAGGTAACACCGTAGTGTGATGATTTAAGAAACCCGTAAGGCACAGAAACGGCCGATCTTGCCGCTAATCAAGCCCATCAAAACCTGCCGCTCCCGAAACTGACCTTTGCGAACTTCTCATCACTTTCGGTTCTTTTTGCGCCAGTGATCCGCTGGGGAAAGCCTGTCTTCGGAAGCAGTACCGTGCCAGTGTACGATATTTTGCCTTTGTTTCTCAAGGAAAGCTGAAAACACGATTTCGGTTTGTTTTTGCAGAGAACGCAGCACGATCGTGCCAGTCTGTGCGGCATCTCAAAGAGCACATTGGGAGAATGTGGGCGCCGCCATGTTGGTAAACACGTCGTCGATGGCAATTGGGCTGCTCAGCCTCCACTAAGGGTTGAAGCTCTGCAAGCAACGCAGCTAAGCGGTTACCTAGGTGTAATGGTTATGATGAAAAAACAGCGCAAGGAACGAGACGAAAACACGAAGGAAGAAGACACATGGATTACCAACCAGCCCGGCATCTTGCACTTCTGTAATGGTTATACTTACCGCCCTATCGAAGTGTTTTAAACCATCCAGGCTGCCTATGATTATTGCTGTTTGCCGTCTTCTGACGTGCGTTCCTCAACTTTCGAATCATGCAGTTGTTCTTTTAACTTTGAGCTCTCGGCACGCGAAGCACTACAGGAGATCTAATCGACTCACCGAATGTGTGTGAAGCTTGACCTTAAAGGTGTCCTTGGCGAAACTTAGCATAGTAGCCCATGCAGAAATAAAATAAATATTGCCGCAAGGGTTCCGAACCCGCGGCGGCACGAACAGATGCGACGTTTTTTTCGACGAAGTTCGCGCGGCGGAAAGCGTTGCGGCGGCGTGACGCCCGACTGGTGTGATATATGGAGCGAAGAAGCGGCGGATGCCGCCGCGTATCCCTCTATGCTAAAACAAACATGTATACCAGAGTTAAATATATATATAGTAGGTCTGTGAGAGCAGCGACTCTGACCATTGTATTAATTTTAGCGCGCGCTAGCAATCTATACAGGATTTACGTGCTAGAATGCATGAAGTCGCGTATCCGAGATGCTCGCTCAGCCGCGGGCACAAGCCGCACAGTTTTCTTCGACAACTTTCGCTGCAGAGAGGAAAAAAAGGCATTCCGATCCAAGATTAGGTCGCTTTCTCTCAGAAAAAGTGACATTTCATGCTTGACGAAGGGCAGTCAAACCGGAAAAGCGGGCTTTCAGCGATTAGCTCGCTTCAGCTGCTCTATCTTGCGGGTCCAGATCGGCAGGGCGGGAGCTTTTTTGGACGGGCGTCGAGCGCACGCCGTCGGGCGAAATCGCGGCGCCGACCTGCCACCGTAAAAATTGGCGGTGGCTTAACTTGGCTAACCCTGGAATTCAGCGAAAAGCAAGCACGCTTACTAAGCGTGTCCTCGTCCATCGCAGCTCCGCTGCACAATCGCGACAACCGTTCAGTTAAAACTCTCTATATATACCCACTCGACCGCGTGGCTATGACGTACGTGGTGGTCTTACGACACTCCCCCCCGTCGGATATATGTCATCACATGGCTTCACATCATCCCTTAGGATGTCCTTAAGGTCTAATGTCAACCCAATGGTCACCCAATGTCAAAGGTCAACTAAAGGTCAAGTTCAGGGGTCAAGGGTTCGACACCATTGCTGGTCATACACGGCCATCCTTGGTTGGGCTGAAGGTCGTTCAAGGTTGTGCTGCCTACCCGGACTGGTTTACCTAGCGTAGTGGAGCGTTTCGCCTCAAAACGCTCCATGTATCCCGGCAACGAGCTATGGATGCTGGCTCATCACACCTCATCATCATCATCATCATCAGCCTGACTACGCCCACTCCCACTGCAGGGCAAAGGCCTGGCCCATGTCTCTCCAATGAACCCTGTTCTTTGCCAGCTGCGTCCAGCGTTCCCGCAAACTTCTTGCGGGCATACGGCGTAAGCGGATCACGGTATTGAAACGTCACGCTCACAAATTTTGCTCTTAGTGCCTGGTGCTGTTTAGAAGCACACCATAAACACACTTCCACGTCGGGGGTGTAGCTCAGATGGTAGAGCGCTCGCTTAGCATGCGAGAGGTACGGGGATCGATACCCCGCACCTCCACTTTTTTTTTCCCGCCCCCTTCCTCTTTTTTTTTTAACGCGAAGAAATGTTTCCAATTTACGTAGTCCGTTAAAAAAAAAAAGTACGCGACACCACGGACGCCACGATGGAGCTCCATGTGCAGCTCATGGAAAAATTCCCAGCTGGTTCTAGTTGGTTCGAACTGGGACCAACTGGGTATTTTTCTATAAACCAGCTAGACTAGTTAAAAATTGCACCACAGAGAAGCGGCGCTGGGACATTCGTGGTAGTGCACATTGTGCGGTGAAGGGAACGAGGGGTGAAATGTTTGGTAGGCATATATGATGCCTCCTTGACAGTACAATTCACAAAAATAAAAGTATTGATCAAAATGCTTGGGCGGCATTTCAAGGGCCCATAGTGGGCTGCACTATCATGAAACATCCTCCTCATCAAGTTCTGAACGAATAGCGCTCGGCAGATTTTTCCGTGGCCCTTCAATGTTACGGAACGGCGAATGCCATCCATTGCTTCCTTTGATGCGCCGTCACCATCTTACAAAACGGACGTTTCCGCCGTGCATCTGTTATATTAAACATCGCGGCAACTATGATGTAGACTCAAGCCAACCATACATTATCGAAGTTGAACTGTCCGCTAAGGCAAGGCCTGCAAAGAACAGTGCTTGCTTAATAGGGCAAAGAAAAGGAGACATATGAGCTGTCGGCGCGCACGTGGTCTGCGCCTACTCCCTAGCCACTGATTCCAAAATATTTGCCTCCAAGGTTTCAAGTCAGTCCAAGTAATTAAGCATTCAAGATGGTGCCGAGCCCGTGACTTAAACTCGGTAATCAACCACGCTTAAAAATAATTTCTCCCCTTGCATAAAATGATGCGTAAAACAGGACTCAAGCCGCTTCCTCTCTCTCCCTCTTTATTTCCTTCTCCACCTGTGCTCGCATCACTAGACTTCCCCCTTCAAAATGCGGTCTCCGCAGCCGGGACTCGATCCCGCGATCTCTGGGCTCAGTGACCGAAGGTGTGTGTGCGCGCGGGCGTTTATTCACCAAAATCAAAACTCCCGCTTTAACGTGACGTCATTAACTTGAGAGGAAGTCCCGCTACAGCTACTGCGTTGTGGCGTAATGAATATGTTAGCTGGGCCAATTTAAAGATGTGGCACGTTTGTAGGGCTTTCCAGCTCTTCTGTTCTAAAGGTTAAAGAAAGCTCAATAAATTTTGACGCCATCTGCGAATAAAAGTGTCGACTACTACATGTGCTGCCCTCTGCCATTTAGTTTTGGAGCCGCATCTTTGGCGCTTCCGGCTGCCGGTGGAGCCAGCGTTTCCGCTTGCGTGGTGTGTCGGTGTGCGGACCGCGTTTGATAGCTACGTTGGCTGCGTTCGTTCGTTGCATTTGAGCTTGTGCACGGACGAAATGAAAGGGGTGAGCGCCGATTCCATCAACTCAAAGCTTGAGGCCATGTTGCGCGACGATCCCGACCTGTCGCCGGCGGTGGCATCGCTGCAGCTGCTTCTCGAGTTCATCGAGAAGGACGACTACACGACCATTCAAGGCATGAATGACAACCTGCAGCACGTCATCAGCGACCTGTGCACGGCAAAGTGTTCAATAACGAGTGTGAGATCCGCGTGCGAGTTGTTTGTGCGTTTCGCAACGCTCGCCGCGCTCGACGGAACCATCGACGAGTGCAAAAAGAGCATGTCAACGCGCGGCCGGGCCTTTTTGGAGAAGATGCGAACAGCGCGCTCCAAGATCGCCACCCTCGCGTCACCCTTTGTGCAGGACCGTTGTACGATTCTGACACACTCCTTCTCGCGTGTCGTTCGCGACACTCTGTTCGCTGCCGCCGAAGAGCACAAGCACTTCCACGTGTTCGTGACCGAGTCGGCGCCCGATTGCAGTGGCCGGCTTCTGTACGAGGCGCTGGTGGAGAAGGGGATTAGCGCGACGCTGATTTTGGACGCGGCGGTCGGCTACGTCTTGGAGAAAGTGGACGTGGTGCTGTTGGGAGCCGAACGTGTGGTCGAGAGTGGCGGGATCATCAACAAGATCGGCACCTACGCGGTGGGAATGTGTGCCAAGGAAAAGAACATCCCTGTGTACGTCCTCGCCGAGAGCTTCAAGTTTGCGAGGCAGTATCCGCTGAATCAGAGGGACCTGCCCAACGAGCAAAAGTATGCCCCGGACAAGCTGAATGGTGAGACGGATCTTTCTAAGGAGCACCCCATGGTCGACTACACGCCCCCGGCGTATATTACTCTGCTGTTCACGGACCTGGGAATCCTGACACCTTCGGCGGTTAGCGATGAGCTGATAAAGCTGTACCTGTGAAACTGCATACCGTGCCAGCTTATTTCGTCCACGCTGCTGAAGATTGCCGCCGTGGTTGGATAAAACGTGCGGTGATCGACCCTACACGGTTTGTGTGGAATTGTGGCTGAGCATGAGAAAACGGCAAAGTGTACTCGTTTTTGGCCTCACGCTGAGGTAGACTGCGCGTCCAACTCGGTTTGCATTAAATACTGCAAAACTTGCGTGTGTGGGATGATCCATAAGTGACCATAAATATATTATGTCCCAGTACGTTGGTGTGCTGCCCTTAGTGAAAGTGCATTCTAGCAAATTCCACATTTTTAGCACTGTGGGCCTTTCCTGTATTTAGTCCCTGTGTGTTTATTGGTGTGTAGCCTGCTTTGCAGCAGGCTGCCCACCTGCCCAGCAGGTTGTGGGCAACCTTCCGAGGTGTCATATATCATCAGCCTGACTATACCCACTGCAGGGCAAAGGCTTCTTTCATGTCTCTCCAATTAACCCTGTCCTTTTGCCAGCTGCGCCCACCCTATGCCTGCAAACTTCCTAATCTCATCTGCCCACCGAACCTTCTGCCGCCTCCTGCTACGCTTGACTTCTCGTGGAATCTACTACGTTATCCTTAAAGGTAACGGAGTTAAGGGTTACCCTTAAGGGTTACCGTTAAGGGTAACGAGTGGAGTATATATATGTACTTATACGCACGCACACACATCTGGCCAGGTTACCCACCGTGGCAGGTGGCAGTTCAGTTAATCACGAGAGGCTGCTCAGGAAGAGTAACCTTTGGAGGCTGCTCAGGAGGAGTAACCTCCTACAAGTCCAACCGATGGCAGCACCTGCCATAGCAGGGCAGTGGCGCATCGCTTAACCACTGAGCTAGGAGTGGCGTGAGGCCTCCCAGGGATCTATGAATGTAAATTAGAGAATGACCAGTTCCGCATATATGGGCATAAACCCATTATCGCTTTCCAAACAACTTTTAGCCGTGAGCAATGGACCCAAACATCAGATCCGAAGTTCTAGCGTGCCTAATTTGAATTTGGCCTAACTGTGCAAATTGGCGATCATTTCTAAAATTTTGTTTTACTGTGAACTGTTCACGAAAAGTGATTCGCGGTGACTGACTGCTCCAGTAGGCCTGCAAACAAAGGGATAGTATTCGATCACTTGTGGGAATGGTGAAACTATCAGGCATGAGTCTGCATGTAGTTGTAAACTATAGAGACCCAAGTACTAATTTTGGTTTGTTAATGGCTTGTAACATTGACACTTGGTTTTGTAGATGCAAGCGAGAGCTTTCCGTCAAAAGATGATGTGCATTTGCCCGATTTCTGTTTAGACATAGATGACTGCTCCGCTCAGCCCAGACTATTGACAGTGTGCCATCTGTAACTCATTTTCGACATAGTCGAGGAGATTCGCTGCTTTCTGAGCCTCTCTAAAGGTACCAGGCATTGTTCTGAACGATTCTGTGCTAGCAGCAGTGCAGCGGATCAAGTTTTCTCCAAGATGTCCCGGGGTCGACCTTGGTACTGTAATGCGGAGTAGCCGAAAGCGCTTGGCGCAAGCAATTTATTTCTTTTTACTTACCGGAAATTTTAGCATGAACAGTTCAGTAACTTTGAATACCTGTTTCTGACACAGTGCGCAAAACCTATATTAGATGTTTTATATTTTCCGAATGAATTATTTAATATTTAAAAAAATTTAGTTTCATTATAAAGCCAGTTCAATATATTCGTGGGCAAAACTGTCTGTCTTATCCCACAGTTAGATGGGAGCACTCCATGGTGAAGAAACCTCTGAGTGAAGTGGGTCACCTGTCCACTGTGAGTGATAGTTACTGCACCTTTACTTTGTCTTGCTGCAGAAAGAATGTCGTGAAAAAAAGTGAAGTATAAACCTTATTGCATGAAGTGTGGTGCTCTGTCATGCGGGATATGCTACGTTCGGCATATTCTAGAGAACATAGGTTGGTAGTATATAAAAAAGAAAGCAACTCCGTCGAGCCGGATTCGAACCAGCGACCTATGGATGTCCGCATGGAAAGTCCTCTACAGTCCACCGCTCTACCAACTGAGCTATCGACGGAACAGGTTCTGTTGCCCTAGCCAGCAGTGGCCGTGCACGCCATGTCCCAGAAACGTGGCCGCTCGGATGCTCGAGTGAAACTGGTTCAGATCGGTCGCAACGCGTGCTCCTTGTTTTCCGATTCAAATGTCGTTTTGGTTTCATTTCGGCTTGTACAGTACCTGCGCTTCCTAGGGCCGAACATAACGCGTTACCCCTGCCGCTCGTCCTTGAGGGAATTCAGCTCAGAACTTGGGATCACTGCTTTGTGAGCCCAAGCGACGTGCAGGCACGAAGACATTTCTAATGCTTTGCCGCGAGCCCGCCCTTATCTATGCGATAGCATAGAAGCCTCACCAGGGCAAAAAGCCGTTGGCGACAGCCGGACGCTGTTGTTTAATCCCGATTGGCATGTGGGCAGTGACGTCATCGCTGACGCCACCAGAGTAGAGAAATCCCGTTGGCTGAAGGGACGGGACTTCGCCAGACCCGCAGTGCCGTCACAAGACAAGGTTCGTCTGTGTGAATCCACCGCCTACTAACCTTGGAAGATGGCAGATAGTGTAGCGGAAGAGCTCTGGAAGAGCAAGCTGTGTCTCACAAGCCGGCAGAGGCATCAATTAACAGCTTCGTATGCCAACGCATGATGGAGTTAGGTGCCTCTATATCTTTTTTTTTCATGATTCATCATCAACCCATCTACATCTACTGCAGGACTAAAGTCTCTCCCACTGATCTTCAATTAATCCTGCCCTGTGCCAGCTGCGGCCACACTGCACCCACAAACTTCCTAATCTCATCCGCCTGCCTGATTTTCTGCCGCTCTTTCACACTGTTACCCTGACGGGCCATCAATTATCTGCTCTTGGTATTACACGCGCTGCCCACGTCCATTTCCTGCTCTCGATTTCAGCACGCGTACGGATACCATTTTCAGCGGTCTATAACACTGAAGGGGATCTGAGCAAGGTTCTATATATCATTAATTTGCTTCAAGAGACCCACCCTTGTCTAGTTCTACCGCTGTGAAATGAATATTTGAGTGTATTTAATTCAATTGAATTGGTTTTTGGGGAATGGAAATGACGCAGTATCTGTCTCACATATCGGCGGACACCCGAAACGCGCCGTAAAGTAAGGAATAAAGGAGGGAGTGGAAGAAGAAAGGAAGAAAGAGGTGCCGTAGTGGACGGCTTCGGAATAATTTCGACCACCTGGGTATCTTTAACGTGCACTGACATCGCACAGCACACGGGCGCCTTAGCGTTTTTCCTCCATAAAAACGCAGCCGCCGCGGTCGGGTTCGAACCCGGGAACTCCGGCTCAGTAGCCGAGCTACCTAACCACTGAGCCACCGCGGCGGGTTACCCACGCTTAGCCGTGTCCGTGGAAATGGGATCCTGGTGGTTGAGCCGACGCCGAGCGTTTGGACCTTTAAGGCCCCTCGGCAGATGCAACACACCACTTTGGTCCCAGCTCCCCGTAGATGACACCTCCGGCCTGACCCGACCGGGGGAAATCGGCGGTCGCCTTTTCCTGTCCTGCCCTCCCTCTTTCACTCTCCTATTTTCTTTCTCACGTCGGTCCCGTTTCCTCCTCGTTTCACGGTTTTTCCTTTTTCATGGGCGGTTAGGGTTAACCTTGTGTGGCTAACCACCCTGAGTTGGGTCATATTTGGTTGTAGTTCGGTTGTACAGCTGGCGCGGACAAGTTCCTTGCCCATGCAAGTTCCTTTCCCGTCGACTTGTTGGTCTCCATGGTGGGTGGCTGGTATACATTTTATGGCTCCCCCTCTCCAACAAAACTGACCGCCCTCACAAAAGAGGGCGGACCGATGCAACTGCACAATTTTCCAAAAAACAAAAACAGTACTACCCCGCCGCGGTGGCTCAGTGGTTAGGGCGCTTGACTACTGATCCGGAGTTCCCGGGTTCGAACCCGACCGCGGCGGCTGCGTTTTTATGGAGGAAAAACGCTAAGGCGCCCGTGTGCTGTGCGATGTCAGTGCACGTTAAAGATCCCCAGGTGGTCGAAATTATTCCGGAGCCCTCCACTACGGCACCTCCTTCTTCCTTTCTTCTTTCACTCACTCCTTTATCCCTTCCCTTACGGCGCGGTTCAGGTGTCCAACTATATATGAGACAGATACTGCGGCATTTCCTTTCACCAAAAAACCAATTATTTCCAAAGTACCATGTTCTTCATAGTGAACAAACAGAAAAAAAAATTCGCAAGAACCATGTCCCCATTCTCAGTGTCGAAATGTCTAACCGATGCCTTGGGTCCAGGCTACAAACTATCAAAAATGCCTAGCGGTGACCTGCTGCTTGAACTCAGATACTTAGCTCAATACTCTAAACATTCCGGCCTAGTGTCCATCGAGGAAATCAATGTGTAATTACAGCACACCGGTCTCTAAACACCGTCCACGGTGTGATTTCTGAATCAGATTTCATCCACCTCATTGAGGAAGTCACTCGAGGGTTTCAGAGAACAGAATGTCATAAATGGACATCGTATTAAAATAAGGGAGGAAAGACTGAGATACCCACAAAACATCTGGTCCTGACTTTCAACTCGAGCGCACTCCCTGTGTCCATAGAAGCAGGCTATCTCAAATAAAAGTCAGAGATTACATTCCAAATTCGCGAAGATGCTTCAAATGCCAACTGTACGGTCATGGGTCGCAAAGCTGCCGTGGCCGCGAAACTTGCGCTAAATGTGCCTCAAAAGAACGTGCTTCCGAAAACTGTGAAGGAGCATGCACTTCACTGCGCAAACTGAGAAGATGATCACCCCGCTTATTCAAGGTCGTGTTCCTCACGGAAGAACGAGAAAAATAATTGTAGACTATGAAAACAAAACAAAATATCACATTTAAGGAAGCGCCACGACTCTTCCACCCAAAAAAACAGCTTCAACTTTTCCACGAAAACAAACTTTCCTGGCGTGGCGCATGTCGTGTTTGAAGCTAGACAACTGAGACAGCATAGCTCAGACGGGAGGGCTTTATTCCGTGATAACGGAAACGAAGAAAACACGCTCCTGCGGCTGGCGCAACGCGCTTTAATAAGCCACCTTGTCACAGTGGGCAAGGGAAAACGGAGAGAGCGTGACCGAGGGGACGTGGTCACGTGGCTTTGATAACGTTTCGCGATACCACAGTGCGCAGGGGCGGTGCATCGGCACTCCGACGTCCGTCCAGGCCACTTTCACCGAGCCTATGGCTGGGACAGCGAACGCTGCTCTGTCATCTCCAAAGCAGGGAGCTCCGGCCCACGGGTCGGCACCCCGCAGGGGAAAAGTCCTGCTTGACTGCGTTCAACCGCAAGCCAACCTTTCCTGGAGAATCAACTTGACGGCTCATCTGCACACCGGTCGCCGGACGGGTAATTGTCGTTAGTCTCCCCGCCAACTTTGACTACAACTCGAAGATAAAAGGCGCAAGAGTAGACAGGAAGAACGAGCACGGACAAGGCGCTTACAGGAACTGTAGTTTATTGCACGAACTCGCCTTTTATAGCAAGGTGCAGGGAAGGGAGTCTGATCAACGAGACAATAAGACAGTCGTCCTCCCGTACATGCATGGCGTTAGCCACAATCTGAAGAAAATCGCAAGCAGGATTGGCGTGGAAGTTTTTGTTCTCTGCGTTCAAGTCCATCGAAGTATCTGAAGTATTCACGCACGCGCTCTTCTTCATGCAGGTCAGTGGCACCGTTTTTCACCGTAGGCACTCTCAGTACATGCTGTGCCGGTTCCGGCCCACTGTGCTTTTTGTAGCGAGAGCTACACTCGGCTAGTAATAATAATTGCTTTTGGGGAAAGGAAATGGCGCAGTATCTGCCTCACATATCGCGGAAAGGGATAAACGAGGGAGTGAAAGAAGTAAGGTGCCGTAGTGGAGGGCTCCGGAGTAATTTCGACCACCTGGGGATCTTTAACGCGCACTGACATCGCACAGCACACGGGCGCCTTAGCGTTTTTCCTCCATAAAAACGCAGCCGCCGCGGTCGGGTTCGAACCCGGGAACTCCGGATCAGTAGCCGAGCGCCCTAACCACTGAGCCACCACGGCGGGTTGAATTTGAGATTCAAATTAAAAAAAATATTCATTCTCTGCTGCCTCCTGGCTGAACGAGGCCTCTTTGAAAAATATATCTCTGGACACCAGACAACGGCGGCTTGTGTCTGGGATGCTCTTTACACAGACATTATGTAATCTATCGAAAATGGCGTCCGGCTTGTCATGACAACGGAAAGTTCTTTCCCACCTGCTTTCGCTAACATCCGGTCGGCAACCCATGCTTGGTGTTGGTTTGCCCCGAGGCAGAGGGGCTCGAGTTATTCTCCATTTGTAGGCGATAAACCATACCAATAAATGTGTTACTTTTCTCTCACTATACTTTGGTCTGCTGCAGCGCACAAGCGTGCATGGTGCTAACCAGCAGGCTGTTTAATATATGATATTAACTTTTAATTATTTATGTTAGGCTCCTTAATTACTGGGAGACCTGTAGCGCGCCGTAAGTAATATTCATATCAGCTCCTATAATTTCGAAAACACGGTTACCCTCGGGGCTGTGGCCCAACAAATTTTGGCTATTTCGACCAGTTACGCGCTCTGGAGAGGTTGCTTTGCCTGCAAGCGCATGCATTTTGGTTTGATGTTGTTAAAATTTGTTCGGCCACAGCGCCGAGGGTAACTGTGTTTTTGAAATTATAAAAGCTGATAGTTATTTATGAAGTTGGGCTACATGCTTGTCAATAATTAAGGAGCCCAGCAGTAACAGTTAAAAAGTTAACTGTTCAATATTAGTTAACCAGCCTGCAAGTTAGCACGTCTCAGCTGTATTCTAATGCACAACAACGATTACAATGCTATGCCGAAAAAAATCGCTCTTCTAACTCAAAAAGCCTATATTTAAAAATTGCGTAGAACCTTAGGTGTAACGTATTCATTCAGATGTCTCACACCCGACGGAGGGAAATCCGGTGCTGGGGATGGTGTGGAAATAAATTTAGAATTTTAATAAATAAATGAATTTTAGCGGTGTTGTCCAACGCATGAGTCGGGAGCGCGCTGTTCGTAGATATTACGCTACGTGAAACGTCTTTCCATGTCTTGCATGAAGTTCGCTACGCATTAGGTCGTGATAATTGGCTCTCACATTTCTCTGACAGTGTCATTCCGCATCTTAGCTATCGATATGGTTCCGGCTGGCCTCCTTGAAAATCCTCTAAAAGCATAATTTAGATGGATGTTCGCTGGTAACACTTCAGAAGCTTTCATTACCACTTAGAGAAGCAAAAAAGAAATCACGGTGAGAAGCTGCAAATCAGTACGCGAAAAATATCTTTATTACTGATGCGCATAAACTGGTTCATACTTTTCCTAGGGCATGTGATGATTGCTACTCCGTGCATTTATGTTGTTTACGATAAAATGAATATCCTGCGCCGCCCTTGGTCTTGTTCCTTTCGGTATTAATGCAAAAGCATTAGATGGCTCAGTTCAAGGTCATCTGTCCACAAAATCTGTCGGCAAAATCTCTAAGCAAAATGTGTCATAGATCTTCGAGATATGTACTGAGGCTGCCTATATGAGCTATAATGATCATTCTAATTACAGATGTCGCAGTCAAGCGAGTACTAAATTGCCTCCGTTTATTTTCTACGTGCTTGTTGTGCAGTCGTAGCGCCATCATGCAGCACCCACTGAAAACCCCGGCTGCAATGTGCGGCGCTGGCCCCGCAGATGGCGCAGGTTGTGGATCGCGCACAGCTTTCGCAATTAAGCCCGTAAGGAGACTTAAAGGTCACCTAGTAATTTTCTTTTATTTACCTTCTTATGCCTTGCCTCGTTTAGGTGCAGGGTCTGTGTGCTTTCTGCATTTTTCGTTTGCTTAGATTTTGTTGCTAGCCTTTAGACAGTATCTATGAATTTCCGAATTATGACTTAGGCTTGAGCTGCTTTTCTATATATGTCGACATCAGCATAGATGTATGCTGCGTTTATTCAATCGCCACGGGTAATGGACGTATTGGAGAGTTTTAGCACGGTCGCACGGTAAATACGCTCGCTACGGTAACTATAAAGGGTGTTACAGGGAAGACCAAGTAATTTTCAAAAATAGGATATTTAGTTAAAATTATGGCTTTTGCGCCAAGGTATTCCCAGGCTCGACGGACACAAGAAAACCGGTGAGTCATTTTAATTAGTAGGGTGGTTAACTAATTTTCAAAAATTAACTTTTAGCTATTAGTGTTAGGCGCCTGGTTGCAATTAGATATTTGTAGCCGGTGGTTAGTAACCGTCATATCAGTTTTTAGAATTTCGAAAACGTGATTACCCTCGCTACAGTGGCTCGACAAAAAACCTGGTTGCATCGTGCGAAAACACATGCGCTTCCGAAAGAATGCAGTGAAAGCAACCCCTACAGTGCACGTAACTAGTCGAATTGGCCAAATTTTGTCGAGCCACAGCACCAAGGGTAATCGAGTTTTGAAAATTATAAAAACTGACATGGCGGGTACTAACGACCGACTACAGATCTGGTTGCAACCAGGCGCCTAACTCTAATAGTTAAAAAGTTAATTTTTTGAAGTTAACCAGCTTACTAGTTAAGATGATTCACCGGTTTTCTGGTGTGCACCAACGCTGGCAATACCGTGCCGCGAAAGCCATATTTTGACCTCAAAAATTCTACTTTTTAAGGTCTTCCCTGCAACACCCCGTATAGGGTGCGATAAGCAGTGTCGGGCGCTATAGATAACGTTTCATCTGCCAGTTTCTGCCAGAGTGGTTGGCCTACTTCAGAATGCATCGTTAACAAACCACCACCTGCACCTGCACCACCACCTGCACCTGCACCATTAACCTGCACCATTAACCTGCACCATTAACCTGCACCATTAACCTGCACCATTAACCTGCACCATTAACCTGCACCATTAACCTGCGCCATTAACCTGCGCCATTAACCTGCACCATTAACCTGCACCATTAACCTGCACCATTAACCTGCACCATTAACCTGCACCATTAACCTGCACCATTAACCTGCACCATTAACCTGCACCATTAACCTGCACCATTAACCTGCACCATTAACCTGCACCATTAACCTGCACCATTAACCTGCACCATTAACCTGCACCATTAACCTGCACCATTAACCTGCACCATTAACCTGCACCATTAACCTGCACCTGCACCTGCACCTGCACCTGCACCTGCACCTGCACCTGCACCTGCACCTGCACCTGCACCTGCACCTGCACCTGCACCTGCACCTGCACTTGCACCTGCACCTGCACCTGCACTTGCACCTGCACTTGCACCTGCACCTGCTGCAGCGGGAACTGGGTGGCTTCGGCTTCGTCGATCGAACGTTTGGGGCCTATATTATGGGGCTCGGCGGCAAGAGCACTTTAGGGCTCTCCGTTTACCGCAATCTGTCGTTGGGGGTGTAGCTCAGATGGTAGAGCGCTCGCTTAGCATGCGAGAGGTACTGGGATCGATACCCAGCACCTCCACTTTTTCCGTTTTTTTTCTTCTCGCAAGATAGCTTCGTTATTTTGAATCTATTTCAGCCGTAGCATAACTTCTAGCGGAAAGAGTCCTTAGAAGTGAAACCTATGCATCTTCCTGCATGCTTTCGAACTAAATTGCATTTGTTTGTGTATGCAAACAGAAGTGCACTGAGTGACTGACTGATATCTCTTATGAAGATTGTTCACTGAAATTATTTAGCTGTAACATCGACTCCTAAATAGATGGTTTAGTTCATGGGGGTTTAACGTCCCAAAGCGACTCAGGCTATGAGGGACGCCGTAGTGAAGGGTTCCGGAAATTTCGACCACCTGGGGTTCTTTAACGTGCACTGACATCGCGCAGTAGACGGGCCTCTAGAATTTCGCCTCAATCGAAATTCGACCGCCGCGGCCAGGATCGAACCCGCGTCCTTCGGGTCAGCAGCCGAGCGCCATAACCACTGAGCCACCGTGGCGGCTGACTCCTGAAGAGAGAATTTTTGGCTGGAATTATTATTTTCACGATAATTTAGATAAATTTACGTTTGCAGACCCCTTCGGCTTTTATTTCGTGTTGTTGCACTCTTTAGAAATTCTCAATGCAATGCAAACTTTTTCCTCCGTGTCGTAAAAGGCTTTCGTCACAATGAATGATTCGCTCTACAGTTCATCTTACGCACCTAAATAAACAGAATAGATAGAATAGAACAGAAGAGCTGCGCTTTTGAATCCAGCTAACGATAATAACCCGCCGCGGTGGCTCAGTGGTTAGGGCGCTCGACTACTGACTGATCCGGAGTTCCCGGGTTCGAACCCGACCGCGGCGGCTGCGTTTTTATGGAGGAAAAACGCTAAGGCGCCCGTGTGCTGTGCGATGTCAGTGCACGTTAAAGATCCCCAGGTGGTCGAAATTATTCCGGAGCCCTTTACTACGGCACCTCTTCTTCCTTTCTTCTTTCACTCCCTCCTTTATCCCTTCCCTTACGGCGCGGTTCAGGTGTCCAACGATATATGAGACAGATACTGCGCCACTTCCTTTCCCTAAAAACCAATTATTATTATTATTATTACTAACGATAATAGTTGCCAGCAGGTGATGAGGTGGTACTCAATGATAATATTATGCGGACGCTTCAGCAGCTATTCAGCGGTAGCGGTGCCTGCTACAACAAAAATAGCGTTCAAACTTAAAGCGTGAATGTTCCGTTAGCACAATTCGCTCACAGAACTGGTCGGCATTACCGGTACTTTGCAATGCGTGTGTGCTGTGCTGAGGAGGCATAGAGGCTTTGTACTAGTGCTGGCCGCATCCTGTTCTTACCTGAGGAAATGTTTGGTTTGCCAGCGTTACTAAAATATATTTCTAAAATCGGAGTGTTCATACGAACGTATACAAACAGTAATTTCAGCCATTGATCAAGGAATTTTTTGTCCATTACTTTTCTGAATGTTCGGTGTCAGGGCCTCAACGGCCTTAGAAACGTGGAGCAAAGTTTTATGACGGCTAATCACTGTTAGGCACGCACATGGTAAAATGTATATTTAGATAGTAATTATAAGCTGAAAAACCTAGGCAGCACGACAACATATATATTTTATGGTGCGTTTTGCAAAACAGTGCCTGTAAGGCTGTGTGGGCCTCTCTGCGCGTACAAGTGTGCGTGACAGATGTGCAACGTACACTTTTAAAACATGACTAGTCTTAATTATAATTCAGGTGAGCTTAAGCCTGAACTGTTGTCAGTAAGCTCCTCAACACGGGCACAAAAGTGGGCAAAAAAGTGGTTGGTCAGTCCTTAACTGAGTTTCAGCATTAAAAAAAAGAACATAGCCTCCGTCGAGCCGGATTCGAACCAGCGACCTCTACAGTCCACCGCTCTACCAACTGAGCTATCGACGGAACGGGGACTGCCTCGCGGCTGACGTTAGCAAGGGGGCGGCGTTATGTGTGTGACCCACAATCACGGATGGCGCGTGTCTGCCACTCCTTAGGAAACTGGTTAGGCCGTGACATGACGTCACCCCATCGCCAACGGGATGCGCCCCTGCAGTACCATTTCGCTTGCAATTGCGATTTTCTTCGGAGCGTCCTCTGCTTGCGTTTCTCGTACGAACACTGCGCCAAAACTTGTCGAACTCATGAAACTAGCATTCAAACTTGCCTCGAAATCTTTACTTCGTACTGAGCGTCACTGTTTTTTTCTGGCGGCCCTATCAATATTGAGCTGTTAAACAATTTCCGTGAAAATATGTGTAGCGTTTAGTCTATACAGAGCTTGGTCGAGAGAATAATGAGACTGTCAATTTCGCATCGTCAGCCCAGCCGCGTTTAAGTGGCCTCGAGTAATCATCTTTACTTAATGCAGCCATAATAACGCAGCCGACGCGGTCGGCTGCGTTTTTATGGAGGAAAAACGCTAAGGCGCCCGTGTGCTGTGCGATGTCAGCGCACGTTAAAGATCCCCAGGTGGTCGAAATTATTCCGGAGCCCTCCACTACGGCACCGCTTTCTTCCTTTCTTCTTTCACTCCCTCCTTTATTCCTTATCTTGCGGCGCGGTTCAGGTGTCCAACGATATATGAGACAGATATTGCGCCATTTCCTTTCCCCAAAAAACCAATTATTATTATAATTGCTGGGTATGGTTCTAGTGTTGACTGTGTGCCACGTGTTGACAGTAAGGAAACTAGTGCTCCGCATATAACTTCCCAACCCTCCTCTACATTTGCTTGCATGATATTGAACTATTTATTGATGGCAAACGCAGTGGTTAGGATGCTCTGCAACTAAGCCGTAGGTCTGGAATTAAATCCCGGCTGCGGCGACTGTCTTTCGATAGGGGTGAAGCGAAAAATGCGCTGCTGTATTGAGACGGCAGCGCACGTTAAAGAACCTCAGTTGATTGAAATTAGTAGTGATTTATCCACTATGGTGTCACTCATAGCCTATGTGCTGTAATGTGTTGTGTTGGGATGTTAGAACCCCCAATAAAAAGAAAAATGCAAGACAAGCTAGGCGCAGAAACTGGCGCGCGTATAGAACGCAAAGGCTGCGTGACTTTGATCTCAAAAACTGATAGCGTGTTTGAGGCGCTCGCGTAGACAGCGGCGGCAAGACCAAGCGGCGCTTGTCTTCATTCTTCGGATGCCTTCCAATGCGGCCTATAGATTTTCTGCGCAACGGTTCATGAGTATTACAGAGCTCCGTTACTGCACCTCTTGATCGGGGGTGTAGCTCAGGTGGTAGAGCGCTCGCTTAGCATGCAGATGTGTACTTGCGTGTTCGCGCAAGTGTGTGCGTGCATGTGCTTGCGTGTGTGGCTCCATTTCCTCACGCGCAAATTAAGTGCGAAACTTCCGTTATCTCCTACATTTTTGGAATTATTTTCTTTTGTGCCCTTACTCTTGCTTGTGTCTGTTGTTACTGTTTCGTTTCTAGTTATTTGCTGTTTTTTACTGTTTTGATATTTGCGTACAGTTTTACACTACAGAGGACAGTTACGTGTGGCATTACTCCGAACTAGGCATTTTTCCATAACTAACCTCTTCTGTGGTTTTCCTGAAAATGTAGTAATATGTGGCTGAAAGCAGCTTTTTGCTAATGTCCCATCCTTATACAGAGGAAAATTAACTCACTTGATTTGAACTGACATGGAGGTTCTTTTTCAGTCCCTCCAACACCCCCCTCCCACGTTACCAAATCGGGCGTTGTTTGGTGAACATCCCCGCCTGTGCTCTATTCGGTCTCTCCCCTATCGCTCACCATGTGGGACCGACTACATAGAAAACAGTCGCCAGAGGGCGTACGAATGTATAAACGTCACCCGAAAAAAAAAAAATGTACCGGTAATCCTTGTGCAGCAGCGTACGCGCACGTTATGGTTGTCGGGATCTTCTTCAAAACATTTCAGAAAATAGAAATTTTGTATAGAAACAAAAATTGAAGTGGAGGTGCTGGGTATCGATCCCAGTACCTCTCGCATGCTAAGCGAGCGCTCTACCATCTGAGCTACACCCCCTACGAAACGGAGAGTAACGGAGCTCTGTAACACGCGTAAAGAGCTGCGTAGAAAATCTAGGTCGAATCAGAAGGCAGCCGAAGAATGAAGGCAACTGCCGCTTCATCTTGCGTGCGCTGTGTACGCTAGCGCCTTAAACTCAGCCGAAGAATGAAGGCAACTGCCGCTTAATCTTGCGGGCGCTGTACACGCTAGCGCCTTAAACTCAGTCGAAGAATGAAGGCAACTGCCGCTTAATCTTGCGGGCGCTGTACACGCTAGCGCCTTAAACTCACTATCAGTTTTTGCGATCAAAGTCACGCAGCTTTTGCATTCTACGCACGCTAGTTTCATCCTTCGCTTGTCTTGCGTATTTTTTTTTTCTTAGGGAGGGTTTCTAACATCTCAGCGCGGCACATGGGCTATGGGTGACACCGTAGTGGAGAAATCAGCATTAACTTCAACCACCTGGGGCTCTTTAACTTGAGATGTCGTCGCAAAGCACAGGAGCGCATTTTTCGTTTCCCTTCTGCCGAAACACGTTGCGGCGGCCGGGATTGAATTCCAGTACTACGGCTTAAGCCTACTAACCACTGTGTGTGTCATCAATAAACGGTTCAATATCATACGAGAAAATGTGGATGGGCGTTGGCAAGTTATCTGGGGACCACACCCATTATACAATTTCCTTACTATCTGCACTTGTTTCTCAAACAACAGTATAACCATATCCAGCAACTATGGACAAAAAAGCATTTTTGAGCGGGAAACCATTTATGACCGCCACTTTTTCATATAGCGTAAGATTTCACTATAACGATCAAGATATCCGCATATCACCCGACGTCAGACTTGCATTTTTTCTCTATTAACGTTTATGCTATCTTGAAAAGCGTTCCCCCTTTGGTTTGCTAAGGCAGTCCTAACTCTTCGATGTGATCAATGGAAACACTTTAAAATAAAGATTTTGTTATACATCAGAAGAATGGGTCATTACCTTCAATATTTCCATAACAGTGTCCTCCGATTTTCCAATATTCAAAATATTTGTCCGAGAATGTTGGACACGAAGCAAACACATTACCTGAACATATTTATGCCATCTTTGTTTCCTTAAACTGCACCACTATGTTTTTTAAATATGTATAAAGTAGTAGCTGTCAGAGGTGCAGTAGGCCTGCTGAAGTATAAATTTTTGCAAGACATAATTATAACGACAAAACCGCTAAAAGTTTTCACGGTGGTACTGGCGCATTGGCAGGTTACTGAGCCGATTTGTGTTTTCATGCAGGAATGCATAAAACGCCTACGAATTTGCCTTGCCGTGTCTGCATACTCCATCCGTCCTTCCACATCATTAGAAATCCAACTAAAAAAGTAAGCTTCCTCCGAACTGACTTTTTTTCAAACGGTTTCGAGCCTACGCCACTATGAGTGAATAACTTCAATAATGCGGTAATTATTGTTTTTATTTATCTGCTTGTTTCAGATCTCTTTCTCCAACGTAGGGACCACTGGTGACGAAATACGGTAAGTTCAAGACTTTTGTTCTGCTCTGTAGCTGAAATTACGTGGTTAAAGATGGCGACGCGGCCCTTAACGCGGCTGCGCTGATGGGATATTCACAGTCACATAATTCTCTCGGCCAAGCGCTGTATAGACTAAATGCCTCACATAGCATCACAGAAATTACTTAACAAGCAGAACGCTAGCAGAGCACTAGCAGAACATAGTAATGCTCAGTTCGATATAACACGTTCGAGGCAAGTTTGAAGGCAAGTTTGAAGGCGAGTTTGAAGGCAAGTTTGAAGGCAAGTTTGGTGGCAAGTTTGATGGCAGGTTTGAAGGCGAGTTTGAAGAAGGCGAGTTTGAAGAAGGCGAGTTTGAAGAAGGCGAGTTTGAAGAAGGCGAGTTTGAAGAAGGCGAGTTTGAAGAAGGCGAGTTTGAAGAAGGCGAGTTTGAAGAAGGCGAGTTTGAAGAAGGCAGTTTTGAAGAGGGCAATTTTGAAGAGGGCAATTTTGAAGAGGGCAATTTTGAAGAGGGCAATTTTGAAGAGGGCAATTTTGAAGAGGGCAATTTTGAAGAGGGCAATTTTGAAGAGGGCAATTTTGAAGAGGGCAATTTTGAAGAGGGCAATTTTGAAGAGGGCAATTTTGAAGAGGGCAAGTTTCGGCGCAGTGTCCGAAAAAGAAATGCAAGCAGAGGACGCTTCGAAGAAAATAGCAATTGGAAGCGAAATAGTGCTGCAGGAGCGCATTCAGTCGGCGATGGGGGGACGTCACACCGCGGAATAATCTGTTTCTTAAGGCGCGGCAGACACGCGCCATCCATGAATGTTAGTCACACAGGTAACGCACCGTTTGCTAAAGTCAGCCGCGAGACGGTCAGCGTTCCGTCGATAGCTCAGTTGGTAGAGCGGTGGACTGTAGAGGTACACTCATTGCGGTCATCCATAGGTCGCTGGTTCGAATCCGGCTCGACGGAGGGAATATTTTTTTAAATGCAGGAACTCAGTTAAGGACTGACCAACCGCTTTTTTACCCACTTTTAAGCCACTTTTGTGCCAGACCTTACTGAAAACGATTCATGCTTAAGTTCTGCTGAATTACAAAGACCACCCATGTTTCCAAAAGCGCACGTTGCACACTTGTCGCGCAAAGTAGAAGAATAGTTTATCATAGCTCTCCTGGGGGGACAGTAAGAAAAGGAAGATGAAGAATACAGTCACGATAGTTCAATGAAGAATGCTTCTACGGAGAATTGCTAAGAAAGCATTTGCACAGAAGCTGTGTCTATAAATGCAGATGAGAAATGACAAAAATGTGGTCGACAAATAACTAATGCTTCGTCAGTGTAATAACTTGGCTCCCACGCATACTACACACGAAATTAATAAAAAAGGAGTAAGCTGTCCTAGAGCGCAATTTGTTTAAGGGGCAGATATGCTGTCGAAGCCGAGAGGGAGATTTCTAACACAAGAAATATGTAATACTTACGGGTGAAATCAGAAACAAATTCCCTCTTCAAAACATGCGAAGTTCTTGTAGCTACGAAGAATTTAACCGAGGTTGCAGCCTCTTCTATTTGCTAACGTCAGGACCTCCAGTACCACGTCTAAAGAGCTCCGCCTGTTGTTAACTGCATCAGATTACTCTGCTCTGTAGTGGTAGTAAGGCTCGTTTGCCAACAGTTAGTACTCCGTATATTTAGTTATCGAAGTCTACCCCCAAACACGGGCAGTATATATGTCCTGTCCCAAAAAGGAATGGCAAATAGTTAAAAAGTTTACTATCCGAATTAAGCTAATCAATTTAAAAGTTAACATGATTCGCCTCTTTTGGACGTCAGCCACAATACTGGTATTACTGGGGCACAAAAGGTTATCTTTACATTAAAACCCTGCTTTAAAAATTAATGCCGCGCTTTCCTAAAACCTGGTACATCTCACCCGCCCACTTGACTCTATACCGCCCCCGGCTAGATTTTCCTTTCTGTAGAAACTAATTTGTTACACGGACGGAGCGTCAGTCACTTGTTACCCATATCCCTTTATTCCTTTTGATTGGTCCTAGGATATCAGCAGCAGATACGGACGCAAAACTTTAGCCGCAGCTTCTGTGGAAATGTTTTCCTAGAAATTCTCTATAGAAGCTCCGATGATAGATCTATCGCACCTATAATCGTCATCTTCCTATTCTTACTGTCCAGTCCGGATAGCAAGGATAAACTATCCTTCTACCCTGCGCGAAGGGTGCATGTGCAACGTACGCTTTTGAAAAAATGGGTGGTGTTTATTATAATCCAGGTTAGCTTAAGCCAGAATTTTTATCAGTAAGCTCTTCAGCGCGGGCACAAAAGTGGGCGAAATAATAATAATAATAATAGTAATAATAATAATAATTGGTTTTGGGGGAAAGGAAATGGCGCAGTATCTGTCTCATATATCGTTGGACACCTGAATCGCGCCGTAAGGGAAGGGATACAGCAGGAAGTGTAAAAAAACGGAAGAAAGAGGTACCGTAGTGGAGGGCTCCGGAATAATTTCGACCACCTGGGGTACCTTTAAACTCAAGGCCCACCCCCCTACGGCTCCTGCGCGCCCTGGCCTGCTGCCTCGGAGGTACAGCGAGAGATCGTCGGAATCGCGGGAAAGCGGAGCACACCCCTCTGTGCTGTGCAGCAGCTGGCCAGAGCCGTCATACACGAGGAGCTCCAGGACCATCTCCTCGTGTACACCGACGGCTCAGTGGCCCTCGACAGCTGCTCCCTTGCAGCGGCGGCTACCATCCCCGCCCTGCGACTGCACAGCCAGCAACACGCAGCCTTCCTGGGCTCCTCCACCACGGCGGAGTTGATGGGGATCCGGCTCGGGCTGGACCTGCTGCTCACCCTCGGCCCTCCGCCGCCCAGGAGTGCTCTCCTGTGCGACTCCCGCGCCGCCCTCAGCCGCCTGCAATCCAATGGCCACGGTACCCCACTAGTGCGGGACATTCGCTCGCGCATGGAGCGCCTCGCGCAGAGAGATGCGCCGTGCGTGCACAGTGGGTGCCCGGTCACTGCGGCATCGCCGGCAACGAAGAAGCTGACGACCTCGCGACCGCCGCACACCAACTACCTGCCAGCGATCTGCCCCTTGCGCTGGAGGACGTGCGTGCGGTCATCCACGACCATCTCCGAAAGCAGCAACCCGACCCACGCATCGCAGGAGGTGAGCGCATCGACAGCATCACCGGCTGTCACGCACTTACGCGGTCGCAACGTGCAATGGTCCTCCGCGCGCGCATTGGCTGCGTGTGGCCCGGGCAACGACGGGTGCGTCACGGAATGGCGACGAGTGATGTGTGTGACGGATGCGGTGCAGCGAAAACGCTAGAGAACGAGCTCCTTCACTGTGCCGCGTTCGCCGATGCTCGTCGCGAAGCTTGCGGCCTATAGGGCGCTGGGCATACTACCATACTCCCTCAAGACGCTATTGTGGCCGCAGGGCTGTGCGCGCACCCGTGAGCGAACCTTTGGTGAGCCTCTGTGCATTCCTCGAACAGATGGACTTGACGTCCCGTATGTTCTCCGCCAGGTGTGTACACTCAGTGACCGAGCGCTCCGCGAGTTCTACCCTGGACGATTAACAACAGGACGCCCCACTCTAGTTGCAGTCAACATAGTGCTGTGCGAGTGTGTTTTTATTGCTCCATCATGAACTAATCACGCGCACAGCCTGGATACATTTCTTGTTGTGTAAACAGTTTATGTATATTACCTCTCCCCCTATCCTCTCTTCCTGTCCCTTCACCTCTTTCATTTCATTTCTCCATTCTGCCGGCTACCCTTTATTTCCGCTGCCCCAGCTCAGGTGCTTCAGTATCGATGGCAGATGTCGGGGCTAGTAAAAATCTTCTCCATCCTTTTTATTATTATTTTAATAAAAAACCACTTACTACTACTACTTTTTATTATTATTTTAATAAAAAACATTTACTACACCCTTTAACATGCACTGACATCGCACAGCACACGGGCGCCTTAGCGTTTTTCCTCCATAAAAACGCAGCCGCCGCGGTCTTGTTCGAAACCGTGGACTACAAAATTGGTTTTTAGGGAAAGGAAATAGCACAGTGTCTGTCTCAAATATCGGCGGACACCTGATCCGCGCCGTAAGGGAAGGAATAAAGGAGGAAGTAAAAGAAGAAAGGAAGAATGCTACCGTAATGTAGCTATCGCTACAAAACTGAGGAATCTTGAAAGCAGGACTGGTGGTCCTTTTCCACGCAGAATATAGAGGAAAAAGCCAGTTGAAGCTTTCCCGCAGGTGAAGAAACTTTTGAACAACCCGAAGGAGTTATCAGGTAAGTTTCGAGGTGACGTCATTTTCACGGTTCCTTGCAAGCCCTTCAGCGATTGTGGAGTAGCCAGCGGGTGCTAGCCTGAAAGAACTCGAGACACGAAACATTGTTTCATGCATGTTTTTTTGCTAGCTAGGTTAGCGTATAAGATTGTAAAAACGTTAATGAAAAAAAAGCAAGACAACCCTGGACGAAAACAGGCTGTGCTAAAAATGCATTTAAAGCATGGTGTACAATAATGCCGTCAATCTTTGCATTGTTTGTTCATTCCTCAAGGCTGCGGGCACGCCGATTGAACACTTGATTTGTGATGCAAGACGCCGCCAGATTTATTTCGATTAATCGCATTCAGGCGTACCCAATTCCACGCTGTTGTAGAATGATATGGTACCCTGAAGAATTGGTCACATATCATGGGCAATAATTTACGTCCCGGGAATTTGAGTGATTTCTTAAAGACAGAGGAATCAAGGACAGATTTTCTGCTGTGTCTCACCTGCAAGCAAATGGGCAGGTGGAAAGGTTTAACGGCGTGCTCAAATCATATGTTGAGGTAGCCATATTGGAAGAGCAACCATTAAAAAAACTGCAACACAGTACTTGGGCGTCTACAGGGCCATTCCTCATAGGGCCACTGGAATCCTCCCGGCTGCGCTTCTGCATGGCCGGCACATGAGGACATCCTTGGACGTGATTGGACATCCCGCCCCGAATTTCTTCGCAGACCCCGTTAAGGAAATGTGCTCTCTTCGGAAGAGGGTGAAGGATTATCAGCGCAAAAATAAGGTGTATGCTGATCGACGAAGAGGGGCCTGTGTTCCGAAGTTCCAGGTCGGAAAGTACGTGAGAGTTAAGAAACCGGTTACAGGCCCGAAGAGCTTTTCAAGTTTTGGACCACCGCTGAAAATCCTCAAGCGAATAGGACGTTGGTCCTTCTGCCTCGACGACGGCCACACCTGGAACGCCTCGCTATTGAGTGCAGCACCCATGGAGGCAACGAAAAAGACTGCGGAGCTAGGCGAGGACCTCAGCGACGAAGCGGCACAGACATGTCGAGAAAGTTTACTGCCGTATGAGCCACGTCAGTCAACATCACCAGACCGATTACAGCGGAGTTCACACGCGACTTCCTTCAAGTGATGGTGCTGGTGTTGATAGTGGTGATGGTGACAGTGGTGATGGTGGTAGTGGTGATAGTGGTGATGATCGTGGTGATGGTGATAGTGACAGTGGCGATGGTGATAGTGGTGATGGTGACCGTGGTGATGGTGTTAGTGACAGTGTTGATGGTGATGAGCCTGCTTTCCAGCCAACACCATTTCCTCAGTTGTCAAGACATCGGAAGCCACCCGAACGATTTCAAGGTTATGTGCAGTGACTAACTGCTTGTGTATATCCGGGCTTGACACCTGCTTATCATACTTGTAATACCTGTACGTGCTTTTAATACTTGTACATATACATGTTTTTAGAGAGGAATAGATGTAGTGTTCAGGAGTAACACATGGTGACCATAATTAATGAGTGATATTAACCATTATAAAAAGATGGCACCACGAAAGTATAAATTCCTGCACGCTTGAATAAAGTGATGTCACACAAGGAACGAGCTGAATGATTCATTCCCGAGGTCGCTTACCCGCTAACACGAGAAGAACGTTCTTTTGACCATATTAAGTGCAGAGACCAAACCATAGAGCCCGTAGGCAGCAAGAAATTAATAAAAAAACAAATTGCACCTCGAACCAGATTCACACTTTTCTGTTCGTTGCGGGCAATGAAATACTAAAAAAGGGCACGGTACACCCACCTTTGCGCTCTTCGAGCTATCGGGCTTTGTTAGCCGTCAGGTGGCGTTCCGGACGCACGTTTTCGCCGAACTGGGCGCTCTCCCATTGCAGTCCTATGTAAAGCGCTCGCCGATCACGAGCAGTTTCGACGTTTTGGGCTCTTTTTATGCCAAGGAGAGCAATTTAGACCAGCTTTATTTGTCAGAACGTTGAGGGCTATCTTGTGCATATATTCAGCGAAGAGCCATGGCCAGAGATGCCGCAGGAAGCGAGAAATTGACGAAAAAAGAAATCGGCCCTCGAACCAAATTCACACTTTCAAGTTCGTTGCGAGCAATGAAATTCTAAAGAAAGGCACGGTGCACCCACCTTTGCGCTCTTCAGGCTATCGAGCTTTGTTAGCCGTCAGGTGGCGTTCCGGACGCACGTTTTCGCCGAACTGGGCGCTCTCCCATTGCAGTCCTATGTAAAGCGCTCGCCGATCACGAGCAGTTTCGACGTTTTGGGCTCTTTTTATGCCAAGGAGAGCAATTTAGACCAGCTTTATTTGTCAGAACGTTGAGGGCTATCTTTTGCATATATTCAGCGAAGAGCCATGGCCAGAGATGCCGCAGGAAGCGAGAAATTGACCAAAAAAGAAATCGGCCCTCGCACCAAATTCACACTTTCGAGTTCGTTGCGAGCAATGAAATTCTAAAGAAAGGCACGGTGCACCCACCTTTGTGCTCTTCAGGCTATCGAGCTTTGTTAGCCGTCAGGTGGCGTTCCGGACGAACGTGTTCGCCGAACTGGTAGCTCTCCCATTGCAGTCCTATGTAAAGCGCTCGCCGATCACGAGCAGTTTCGACGTTTTGGGCTCTTTTTATGCCAAGGAGAGCAATTTAGACCAGCTTTATTTGTCAGAACGTTGAGGGCTATCTTGTGCATATATTCAGCGAAGAGCCATGGCCAGAGATGCCGCAGAAAGCGAGAAATTGACCAAAAAAGAAATCGGCCCTCGAACCAAATTCACACTTTCAAGTTCGTTGCGAGCAATGAAATTCTAAAGAAAGGCACGGTGCACCCACCTTTGCGCTCTTCAGGCTATCGAGCTTTGTTAGCCGTCAGGTGGCGTTCCGGACGAACGTGTTCGCCGAACTGGTAGCTCTCCCATTGCAGTCCTATGTAAAGCGCTCGCCGATCACGAGCTGTTTCGACGTTTTGGGCTCTTTTTATGCCAAGGAGAGCAATTTAGACCAGCTTTATTTGTCAGAACGTTGAGGGCTATCTTTTGCATATATTCAGTGAAGAGCCATGGCCAGAGATGCCGCAGGAAGCGAGAAATTGACCAAAAAAGAAATCGGCCCTCGAACCAAATTCACACTTTCAAGTTCGTTGCGAGCAATGAAATTCTAAAGAAAGGCACGGTGCACCCACCTTTGCGCTCTTCAGGCTATCGAGCTTTGTTAGCCGTGAGGTGGCGTTCCGGACGAACGTGTTCGCCGAACTGGGCGCTCTCCCATTGCAGTCCTATGTAAAGCGCTCGCCGATCACGAGCAGTTTCGACGTTTAGGGCTCTTTTTATGCCAAGGAGAGCAATTTAGACCAGCTTTATTTGTCAGAACGTTGAGGGCTATCTTGTGCATATATTCAGCGAAGAGCCATGGCCAGAGATGCCGCAGGAAGCGAGAAATTGACCAAAAAAGAAATCGGCCCTCGAACCAAATTCACACTTTGAACTTCGTTGCGAGCAATGAAATTCTAAAGAAAGGCACGGTGCACCCACCTTTGCGCTCTTCAGGCTATCGAGCTTTGTTAGCCGTCAGGTGGCGTTCCGGACGAACGTGTTCGCCGAACTGGGCGCTCTCCCATTGCAGTCCTATGTAAAGCGCTCGCCGATCACGAGCAGTTTCGACGTTTTGGGCTCTTTTTATGCCAAGGAGAGCAATTTAGACCAGCTTTATTTGTCAGAACGTTGAGGGCTATCTTTTGCATATATTCAGCGAAGAGCCATGGCCAGAGATGCCGCAGGAAGCGAGAAATTGACCAAAAAAGAAATCGGCCCTCGAACCAAATTCACACTTTGAACTTCGTTGCGAGCAATGAAATTCTAAAGAAAGGCACGGTGCACCCACCTTTGCGCTCTTCAGGCTATCGAGCTTTGTTAGCCGTCAGGTGGCGTTCCGGACGCACGTTTTCGCCGAACTGGGCGCTCTCCCATTGCAGTCCTATGTAAAGCGCTCGCCGATCACGAGCAGTTTCGACGTTTACGGCTCTTTTTATGCCAAGGAGAGCAATTTAGACCAGCTTTATTTGTCAGAACGTTGAGGGCTATCTTTTGCATATATTCAGCGAAGAGCCATGGCCAGAGATGCCGCAGGAAGCGAGAAATTGACCAAAAAAGAAATCGGCCCTCGAACCAAATTCACACTTTGAACTTCGTTGCGAGCAATGAAATTCTAAAGAAAGGCACGGTGCACCCACCTTTGCGCTCTTCAGGCTATCGAGCTTTGTTAGCCGTCAGGTGGCGTTCCGGACGAACGTGTTCGCCGAACTGGGCGCTCTCCCATTGCAGTCCTATGTAAAGCGCTCGCCGATCACGAGCAGTTTCGACGTTTACGGCTCTTTTTATGCCAAGGAGAGCAATTTAGACCAGCTTTATTTGTCAGAACGTTGAGGGCTATCTTTTGCATATATTCAGCGAAGAGCCATGGCCAGAGATGCCGCAGGAAGCGAGAAATTGACCAAAAAAGAAATCGGCCCTCGAACCAAATTCACACTTTGAACTTCGTTGCGAGCAATGAAATTCTAAAGAAAGGCACGGTGCACCCACCTTTGCGCTCTTCAGGCTATCGAGCTTTGTTAGCCGTCAGGTGGCGTTCCGGACGAACGTGTTCGCCGAACTGGGCGCTCTCCCATTGCAGTCCTATGTAAAGCGCTCGCCGATCACGAGCAGTTTCGACGTTTACGGCTCTTTTTATGCCAAGGAGAGCAATTTAGACCAGCTTTATTTGTCAGAACGTTGAGGGCTATCTTTTGCATATATTCAGCGAAGAGCCATGGCCAGAGATGCCGCAGGAAGCGAGAAATTGACCAAAAAAGAAATCGGCCCTCGAACCAAATTCACACTTTCAAGTTCGTTGCGAGCAATGAAATTCTAAAGAAAGGCACGGTGCACCCACCTTTGCGCTCTTCAGGCTATCGAGCTTTGTTAGCCGTCAGGTGGCGTTCCGGACGAACGTGTTCGCTGAACTGGGCGCTCTCCCATTGCAGTCCTATGTAAAGCGCTCACCGATCACGAGCAGTTTCGACGTTTTGGGCTCTTTTTATGCCAAGGAGAGCAATTTAGACCAGCTTTATTTGTCAGAACGTTGAGGGCTATCTTTTGCATATATTCAGCGAAGAGCCATGGCCAGAGATGCCGCAGGAAGCGAGAAATTGACCAAAAAAGAAATCGGCCCTCGAACCAAATTCACACTTTGAACTTCGTTGCGAGCAATGAAATTCTAAAGAAAGGCACGGTGCACCCACCTTTGCGCTCTTCAGGCTATCGAGCTTTGTTAGCCGTCAGGTGGCGTTCCGGACGCACGTTTTCGCCGAACTGGGCGCTCTCCCATTGCAGTCCTATGTAAAGCGCTCGCCGATCACGAGCAGTTTCGACGTTTTGGGCTCTTTTTATGCCAAGGAGAGCAATTTAGACCAGCTTTATTTGTCAGAACGTTGAGGGCTATCTTTTGCATATATTCAGCGAAGAGCCATGGCCAGAGATGCCGCAGGAAGCGAGAAATTGACCAAAAAAGAAATCGGCCCTCGAACCAAATTCACACTTTCAAGTTCGTTGCGAGCAATGAAATTCTAAAGAAAGGCACGGTGCACCCACCTTTGCGCTCTTCAGGCTATCGAGCTTTGTTAGCCGTCAGGTGGCGTTCCGGACGAACGTGTTTCGCCGAACTGGGCGCTCTCCCATTGCAGTCCTATGTAAAGCGCTCGCCGATCACGAGCAGTTTCGACGTTTACGGCTCTTTTTATGCCAAGGAGAGCAATTTAGACCAGCTTTATTTGTCAGAACGTTGAGGGCTATCTTTTGCATATATTCAGCGAAGAGCCATGGCCAGAGATGCCGCAGGAAGCGGGAAAATTGACCAAAAAAGAAATCGGCCCTCGAACCAAATTCACACATTGCAAGTTCGTTGCGAGCAATGAAATTCTAAAGAAAGGCACGGTGCACCCACCTTTGCGCTCTTCAGGCTATCGAGCTTTGTTAGCCGTCAGGTGGCGTTCCGGACGAACGTGTTCGCCGAACTGGGCGCTCTCCCATTGCAGTCCTATGTAAAGCGCTCGCCGATCACGAGCAGTTTCGACGTTTACGGCTCTTTTTATGCCAAGGAGAGCAATTTAGACCAGCTTTATTTGTCAGAACGTTGAGGGCTATCTTTTGCATATATTCAGCGAAGAGCCATGGCCAGAGATGCCGCAGGAAGCGAGAAATTGACCAAAAAAGAAATCGGCCCTCGAACCAAATTCACACTTTGAACTTCGTTGCGAGCAATGAAATTCTAAAGAAAGGCACGGTGCACCCACCTTTGCGCTCTTCAGGCTATCGAGCTTTGTTAGCCGTCAGGTGGCGTTCCGGACGCACGTGTTCGCCGAACTGGGCGCTCTCCCATTGCAGTCCTATGTAAAGCGCTCGCCGATCACGAGCAGTTTCGACGTTTTGGGCTCTTTTTATGCCAAGGAGAGCAATTTAGACCAGCTTTATTTGTCAGAACGTTGAGGGCTATCTTTTGCATATATTCAGCGAAGAGCCATGGCCAGAGATGCCGCAGGAAGCGAGAAATTGACCAAAAAAGAAATCGGCCCTCGAACCAAATTCACACTTTGAACTTCGTTGCGAGCAATGAAATTCTAAAGAAAGGCACGGTGCACCCACCTTTGCGCTCTTCAGGCTATCGAGCTTTGTTAGCCGTCAGGTGGCGTTCCGGACGCACGTGTTCGCCGAACTGGGCGCTCTCCCATTGCAGTCCTATGTAAAGCGCTCGCCGATCACGAGCAGTTTCGACGTTTTGGGCTCTTTTTATGCCAAGGAGAGCAATTTAGACCAGCTTTATTTGTCAGAACGTTGAGGGCTATCTTTTGCATATATTCAGCGAAGAGCCATGGCCAGAGATGCCGCAGGAAGCGAGAAATTGACCAAAAAAGAAATCGGCCCTCGAACCAAATTCACACTTTCAAGTTCGTTGCGAGCAATGAAATTCTAAAGAAAGGCACGGTGCACCCACCTTTGCGCTCTTCAGGCTATCGAGCTTTGTTAGCCGTCAGGTGGCGTTCCGGACGAACGTGTTCGCCGAACTGGGCGCTCTCCCATTGCAGTCCTATGTAAAGCGCTCGCCGATCACGAGCAGTTTCGACGTTTACGGCTCTTTTTATGCCAAGGAGAGCAATTTAGACCAGCTTTATTTGTCAGAACGTTGAGGGCTATCTTTTGCATATATTCAGCGAAGAGCCATGGCCAGAGATGCCGCAGGAAGCGAGAAATTGACCAAAAAAGAAATCGGCCCTCGAACCAAATTCACACTTTCAAGTTCGTTGCGAGCAATGAAATTCTAAAGAAAGGCACGGTGCACCCACCTTTGCGCTCTTCAGGCTATCGAGCTTTGTTAGCCGTCAGGTGGCGTTCCGGACGAACGTGTTCGCCGAACTGGGCGCTCTCCCATTGCAGTCCTATGTAAAGCGCTCGCCGATCACGAGCAGTTTCGACGTTTACGGCTCTTTTTATGCCAAGGAGAGCAATTTAGACCAGCTTTATTTGTCAGAACGTTGAGGGCTATCTTTTGCATATATTCAGCGAAGAGCCATGGCCAGAGATGCCGCAGGAAGCGAGAAATTGACCAAAAAAGAAATCGGCCCTCGAACCAAATTCACACTTTGAACTTCGTTGCGAGCAATGAAATTCTAAAGAAAGGCACGGTGCACCCACCTTTGCGCTCTTCAGGCTATCGAGCTTTGTTAGCCGTCAGGTGGCGTTCCGGACGAACGTGTTCGCCGAACTGGGCGCTCTCCCATTGCAGTCCTATGTAAAGCGCTCGCCGATCACGAGCAGTTTCGACGTTTACGGCTCTTTTTATGCCAAGGAGAGCAATTTAGACCAGCTTTATTTGTCAGAACGTTGAGGGCTATCTTTTGCATATATTCAGCGAAGAGCCATGGCCAGAGATGCCGCAGGAAGCGAGAAATTGACCAAAAAAGAAATCGGCCCTCGAACCAAATTCACACTTTCAAGTTCGTTGCGAGCAATGAAATTCTAAAGAAAGGCACGGTGCACCCACCTTTGCGCTCTTCAGGCTATCGAGCTTTGTTAGCCGTCAGGTGGCGTTCCGGACGAACGTGTTCGCCGAACTGGGCGCTCTCCCATTGCAGTCCTATGTAAAGCGCTCGCCGATCACGAGCAGTTTCGACGTTTACGGCTCTTTTTATGCCAAGGAGAGCAATTTAGACCAGCTTTATTTGTCAGAACGTTGAGGGCTATCTTTTGCATATATTCAGCGAAGAGCCATGGCCAGAGATGCCGCAGGAAGCGAGAAATTGACCAAAAAAGAAATCGGCCCTCGAACCAAATTCACACTTTGAACTTCGTTGCGAGCAATGAAATTCTAAAGAAAGGCACGGTGCACCCACCTTTGCGCTCTTCAGGCTATCGAGCTTTGTTAGCCGTCAGGTGGCGTTCCGGACGAACGTGTTCGCCGAACTGGGCGCTCTCCCATTGCAGTCCTATGTAAAGCGCTCGCCGATCACGAGCAGTTTCGACGTTTACGGCTCTTTTTATGCCAAGGAGAGCAATTTAGACCAGCTTTATTTGTCAGAACGTTGAGGGCTATCTTTTGCATATATTCAGCGAAGAGCCATGGCCAGAGATGCCGCAGGAAGCGAGAAATTGACCAAAAAAGAAATCGGCCCTCGAACCAAATTCACACTTTGAACTTCGTTGCGAGCAATGAAATTCTAAAGAAAGGCACGGTGCACCCACCTTTGCGCTCTTCAGGCTATCGAGCTTTGTTAGCCGTCAGGTGGCGTTCCGGACGAACGTGTTCGCCGAACTGGGCGCTCTCCCATTGCAGTCCTATGTAAAGCGCTCGCCGATCACGAGCAGTTTCGACGTTTTGGGCTCTTTTTATGCCAAGGAGAGCAATTTAGACCAGCTTTATTTGTCAGAACGTTGAGGGCTATCTTTTGCATATATTCAGCGAAGAGCCATGGCCAGAGATGCCGCAGGAAGCGAGAAATTGACCAAAAAAGAAATCGGCCCTCGAACCAAATTCACACTTTCAAGTTCGTTGCGAGCAATGAAATTCTAAAGAAAGGCACGGTGCACCCACCTTTGCGCTCTTCAGGCTATCGAGCTTTGTTAGCCGTCAGGTGGCGTTCCGGACGAACGTTTTCGCCGAACTGGGCGCTCTCCCATTGCAGTCCTATGTAAAGCGCTCGCCGATCACGAGCAGTTTCGACGTTTACGGCTCTTTTTATGCCAAGGAGAGCAATTTAGACCAGCTTTATTTGTCAGAACGTTGAGGGCTATCTTTTGCATATATTCAGCGAAGAGCCATGGCCAGAGATGCCGCAGGAAGCGAGAAATTGACCAAAAAAGAAATCGGCCCTCGAACCAAATTCACACTTTCAAGTTCGTTGCGAGCAATGAAATTCTAAAGAAAGGCACGGTGCACCCACCTTTGCGCTCTTCAGGCTATCGAGCTTTGTTAGCCGTCAGGTGGCGTTCCGGACGAACGTGTTCGCCGAACTGGGCGCTCTCCCATTGCAGTCCTATGTAAAGCGCTCGCCGATCACGAGCAGTTTCGACGTTTACGGCTCTTTTTATGCCAAGGAGAGCAATTTAGACCAGCTTTATTTGTCAGAACGTTGAGGGCTATCTTTTGCATATATTCAGCGAAGAGCCATGGCCAGAGATGCCGCAGGAAGCGAGAAATTGACCAAAAAAGAAATCGGCCCTCGAACCAAATTCACACTTTGAACTTCGTTGCGAGCAATGAAATTCTAAAGAAAGGCACGGTGCACCCACCTTTGCGCTCTTCAGGCTATCGAGCTTTGTTAGCCGTCAGGTGGCGTTCCGGACGAACGTGTTCGCCGAACTGGGCGCTCTCCCATTGCAGTCCTATGTAAAGCGCTCGCCGATCACGAGCAGTTTCGACGTTTACGGCTCTTTTTATGCCAAGGAGAGCAATTTAGACCAGCTTTATTTGTCAGAACGTTGAGGGCTATCTTTTGCATATATTCAGCGAAGAGCCATGGCCAGAGATGCCGCAGGAAGCGAGAAATTGACCAAAAAAGAAATCGGCCCTCGAACCAAATTCACACTTTGAACTTCGTTGCGAGCAATGAAATTCTAAAGAAAGGCACGGTGCACCCACCTTTGCGCTCTTCAGGCTATCGAGCTTTGTTAGCCGTCAGGTGGCGTTCCGGACGCACGTTTTCGCCGAACTGGGCGCTCTCCCATTGCAGTCCTATGTAAAGCGCTCGCCGATCACGAGCAGTTTCGACGTTTTGGGCTCTTTTTATGCCAAGGAGAGCAATTTAGACCAGCTTTATTTGTCAGAACGTTGAGGGCTATCTTTTGCATATATTCAGCGAAGAGCCATGGCCAGAGATGCCGCAGGAAGCGAGAAATTGACCAAAAAAGAAATCGGCCCTCGAACCAAATTCACACTTTCAAGTTCGTTGCGAGCAATGAAATTCTAAAGAAAGGCACGGTGCACCCACCTTTGCGCTCTTCAGGCTATCGAGCTTTGTTAGCCGTCAGGTGGCGTTCCGGACGAACGTGTTTCGCCGAACTGGGCGCTCTCCCATTGCAGTCCTATGTAAAGCGCTCGCCGATCACGAGCAGTTTCGACGTTTTGGGCTCTTTTTATGCCAAGGAGAGCAATTTAGACCAGCTTTATTTGTCAGAACGTTGAGGGCTATCTTTTGCATATATTCAGCGAAGAGCCATGGCCAGAGATGCCGCAGGAAGCGAGAAATTGACCAAAAAAGAAATCGGCCCTCGAACCAAATTCACACTTTCAAGTTCGTTGCGAGCAATGAAATTCTAAAGAAAGGCACGGTGCACCCACCTTTGCGCTCTTCAGGCTATCGAGCTTTGTTAGCCGTCAGGTGGCGTTCCGGACGAACGTGTTCGCCGAACTGGGCGCTCTCCCATTGCAGTCCTATGTAAAGCGCTCGCCGATCACGAGCAGTTTCGACGTTTACGGCTCTTTTTATGCCAAGGAGAGCAATTTAGACCAGCTTTATTTGTCAGAACGTTGAGGGCTATCTTTTGCATATATTCAGCGAAGAGCCATGGCCAGAGATGCCGCAGGAAGCGAGAAATTGACCAAAAAAGAAATCGGCCCTCGAACCAAATTCACACTTTCAAGTTCGTTGCGAGCAATGAAATTCTAAAGAAAGGCACGGTGCACCCACCTTTGCGCTCTTCAGGCTATCGAGCTTTGTTAGCCGTCAGGTGGCGTTCCGGACGAACGTGTTCGCCGAACTGGGCGCTCTCCCATTGCAGTCCTATGTAAAGCGCTCGCCGATCACGAGCAGTTTCGACGTTTACGGCTCTTTTTATGCCAAGGAGAGCAATTTAGACCAGCTTTATTTGTCAGAACGTTGAGGGCTATCTTTTGCATATATTCAGCGAAGAGCCATGGCCAGAGATGCCACAGGAAGCGAGAAATTGACCAAAAAAGAAATCGGCCCTCGAACCAAATTCACACATTGAACTTCGTTGCGAGCAATGAAATTCTAAAGAAAGGCACGGTGCACCCACCTTTGCGCTCTTCAGGCTATCGAGCTTTGTTAGCCGTCAGGTGGCGTTCCGGACGAACGTGTTCGCCGAACTGGGCGCTCTCCCATTGCAGTCCTATGTAAAGCGCTCGCCGATCACGAGCAGTTTCGACGTTTACGGCTCTTTTTATGCCAAGGAGAGCAATTTAGACCAGCTTTATTTGTCAGAACGTTGAGGGCTATCTTTTGCATATATTCAGCGAAGAGCCATGGCCAGAGATGCCGCAGGAAGCGAGAAATTGACCAAAAAAGAAATCGGCCCTCGAACCAAATTCACACTTTGAACTTCGTTGCGAGCAATGAAATTCTAAAGAAAGGCACGGTGCACCCACCTTTGCGCTCTTCAGGCTATCGAGCTTTGTTAGCCGTCAGGTGGCGTTCCGGACGCACGTGTTCGCCGAACTGGGCGCTCTCCCATTGCAGTCCTATGTAAAGCGCTCGCCGATCACGAGCAGTTTCGACGTTTACGGCTCTTTTTATGCCAAGGAGAGCAATTTAGACCAGCTTTATTTGTCAGAACGTTGAGGGCTATCTTTTGCATATATTCAGCGAAGAGCCATGGCCAGAGATGCCGCAGGAAGCGAGAAATTGACCAAAAAAGAAATCGGCCCTCGAACCAAATTCACACTTTGAACTTCGTTGCGAGCAATGAAATTCTAAAGAAAGGCACGGTGCACCCACCTTTGCGCTCTTCAGGCTATCGAGCTTTGTTAGCCGTCAGGTGGCGTTCCGGACGCACGTTTTCGCCGAACTGGGCGCTCTCCCATTGCAGTCCTATGTAAAGCGCTCGCCGATCACGAGCAGTTTCGACGTTTTGGGCTCTTTTTATGCCAAGGAGAGCAATTTAGACCAGCTTTATTTGTCAGAACGTTGAGGGCTATCTTTTGCATATATTCAGCGAAGAGCCATGGCCAGAGATGCCGCAGGAAGCGAGAAATTGACCAAAAAAGAAATCGGCCCTCGAACCAAATTCACACTTTCAAGTTCGTTGCGAGCAATGAAATTCTAAAGAAAGGCACGGTGCACCCACCTTTGCGCTCTTCAGGCTATCGAGCTTTGTTAGCCGTCAGGTGGCGTTCCGGACGAACGTGTTCGCCGAACTGGGCGCTCTCCCATTGCAGTCCTATGTAAAGCGCTCGCCGATCACGAGCAGTTTCGACGTTTACGGCTCTTTTTATGCCAAGGAGAGCAATTTAGACCAGCTTTATTTGTCAGAACGTTGAGGGCTATCTTTTGCATATATTCAGCGAAGAGCCATGGCCAGAGATGCCGCAGGAAGCGAGAAATTGACCAAAAAAGAAATCGGCCCTCGAACCAAATTCACACTTTCAAGTTCGTTGCGAGCAATGAAATTCTAAAGAAAGGCACGGTGCACCCACCTTTGCGCTCTTCAGGCTATCGAGCTTTGTTAGCCGTCAGGTGGCGTTCCGGACGAACGTGTTCGCCGAACTGGGCGCTCTCCCATTGCAGTCCTATGTAAAGCGCTCGCCGATCACGAGCAGTTTCGACGTTTACGGCTCTTTTTATGCCAAGGAGAGCAATTTAGACCAGCTTTATTTGTCAGAACGTTGAGGGCTATCTTTTGCATATATTCAGCGAAGAGCCATGGCCAGAGATGCCGCAGGAAGCGAGAAATTGACCAAAAAAGAAATCGGCCCTCGAACCAAATTCACACTTTCAAGTTCGTTGCGAGCAATGAAATTCTAAAGAAAGGCACGGTGCACCCACCTTTGCGCTCTTCAGGCTATCGAGCTTTGTTAGCCGTCAGGTGGCGTTCCGGACGAACGTGTTCGCCGAACTGGGCGCTCTCCCATTGCAGTCCTATGTAAAGCGCTCGCCGATCACGAGCAGTTTCGACGTTTACGGCTCTTTTTATGCCAAGGAGAGCAATTTAGACCAGCTTTATTTGTCAGAACGTTGAGGGCTATCTTTTGCATATATTCAGCGAAGAGCCATGGCCAGAGATGCCGCAGGAAGCGAGAAATTGACCAAAAAAGAAATCGGCCCTCGAACCAAATTCACACTTTCAAGTTCGTTGCGAGCAATGAAATTCTAAAGAAAGGCACGGTGCACCCACCTTTGCGCTCTTCAGGCTATCGAGCTTTGTTAGCCGTCAGGTGGCGTTCCGGACGAACGTGTTCGCCGAACTGGGCGCTCTCCCATTGCAGTCCTATGTAAAGCGCTCGCCGATCACGAGCAGTTTCGACGTTTACGGCTCTTTTTATGCCAAGGAGAGCAATTTAGACCAGCTTTATTTGTCAGAACGTTGAGGGCTATCTTTTGCATATATTCAGCGAAGAGCCATGGCCAGAGATGCCGCAGGAAGCGAGAAATTGACCAAAAAAGAAATCGGCCCTCGAACCAAATTCACACTTTCAAGTTCGTTGCGAGCAATGAAATTCTAAAGAAAGGCACGGTGCACCCACCTTTGCGCTCTTCAGGCTATCGAGCTTTGTTAGCCGTCAGGTGGCGTTCCGGACGAACGTGTTCGCCGAACTGGGCGCTCTCCCATTGCAGTCCTATGTAAAGCGCTCGCCGATCACGAGCAGTTTCGACGTTTACGGCTCTTTTTATGCCAAGGAGAGCAATTTAGACCAGCTTTATTTGTCAGAACGTTGAGGGCTATCTTTTGCATATATTCAGCGAAGAGCCATGGCCAGAGATGCCGCAGGAAGCGAGAAATTGACCAAAAAAGAAATCGGCCCTCGAACCAAATTCACACTTTGAACTTCGTTGCGAGCAATGAAATTCTAAAGAAAGGCACGGTGCACCCACCTTTGCGCTCTTCAGGCTATCGAGCTTTGTTAGCCGTCAGGTGGCGTTCCGGACGAACGTGTTCGCCGAACTGGGCGCTCTCCCATTGCAGTCCTATGTAAAGCGCTCGCCGATCACGAGCAGTTTCGACGTTTACGGCTCTTTTTATGCCAAGGAGAGCAATTTAGACCAGCTTTATTTGTCAGAACGTTGAGGGCTATCTTTTGCATATATTCAGCGAAGAGCCATGGCCAGAGATGCCGCAGGAAGCGAGAAATTGACCAAAAAAGAAATCGGCCCTCGAACCAAATTCACACTTTCAAGTTCGTTGCGAGCAATGAAATTCTAAAGAAAGGCACGGTGCACCCACCTTTGCGCTCTTCAGGCTATCGAGCTTTGTTAGCCGTCAGGTGGCGTTCCGGACGAACGTTTTCGCCGAACTGGGCGCTCTCCCATTGCAGTCCTATGTAAAGCGCTCGCCGATCACGAGCAGTTTCGACGTTTACGGCTCTTTTTATGCCAAGGAGAGCAATTTAGACCAGCTTTATTTGTCAGAACGTTGAGGGCTATCTTTTGCATATATTCAGCGAAGAGCCATGGCCAGAGATGCCGCAGGAAGCGAGAAATTGACCAAAAAAGAAATCGGCCCTCGAACCAAATTCACACTTTCAAGTTCGTTGCGAGCAATGAAATTCTAAAGAAAGGCACGGTGCACCCACCTTTGCGCTCTTCAGGCTATCGAGCTTTGTTAGCCGTCAGGTGGCGTTCCGGACGAACGTTTTCGCCGAACTGGGCGCTCTCCCATTGCAGTCCTATGTAAAGCGCTCGCCGATCACGAGCAGTTTCGACGTTTACGGCTCTTTTTATGCCAAGGAGAGCAATTTAGACCAGCTTTATTTGTCAGAACGTTGAGGGCTATCTTTTGCATATATTCAGCGAAGAGCCATGGCCAGAGATGCCGCAGGAAGCGAGAAATTGACCAAAAAAGAAATCGGCCCTCGAACCAAATTCACACTTTCAAGTTTGTTGCGAGCAATGAAATTCTAAAGAAAGGCACGGTGCACCCACCTTTGCGCTCTTCAGGCTATCGAGCTTTGTTAGCCGTCAGGTGGCGTTCCGGACGCACGTTTTCGCCGAACTGGGCGCTCTCCCATTGCAGTCCTATGTAAAGCGCTCGCCGATCACGAGCAGTTTCGACGTTTACGGCTCTTTTTATGCCAAGGAGAGCAATTTAGACCAGCTTTATTTGTCAGAACGTTGAGGGCTATCTTTTGCATATATTCAGCGAAGAGCCATGGCCAGAGATGCCGCAGGAAGCGAGAAATTGACCAAAAAAGAAATCGGCCCTCGAACCAAATTCACACTTTGAACTTCGTTGCGAGCAATGAAATTCTAAAGAAAGGCACGGTGCACCCACCTTTGCGCTCTTCAGGCTATCGAGCTTTGTTAGCCGTCAGGTGGCGTTCCGGACGCACGTGTTCGCCGAACTGGGCGCTCTCCCATTGCAGTCCTATGTAAAGCGCTCGCCGATCACGAGCAGTTTCGACGTTTACGGCTCTTTTTATGCCAAGGAGAGCAATTTAGACCAGCTTTATTTGTCAGAACGTTGAGGGCTATCTTGTGCATATATTCAGCGAAGAGCCATGGCCAGAGATGCCGCAGGAAGCGAGAAATTGACCAAAAAAGAAATCGGCCCTCGAACCAAATTCACACTTTGAACTTCGTTGCGAGCAATGAAATTCTAAAGAAAGGCACGGTGCACCCACCTTTGCGCTCTTCAGGCTATCGAGCTTTGTTAGCCGTCAGGTGGCGTTCCGGACGAACGTGTTCGCCGAACTGGGCGCTCTCCCATTGCAGTCCTATGTAAAGCGCTCGCCGACCACGAGCAGTTTCGACGTTTACGGCTCTTTTTATGCCAAGGAGAGCAATTTAGACCAGCTTTATTTGTCAGAACGTTGAGGGCTATCTTGTGCATATATTCAGCGAAGAGCCATGGCCAGAGATGCCGCCGGAAGCGAGAAATTGACGAAAAAAGAAATCGGCCCTCGAACCAAATTCACACCTTGAAGTTCGTTGCGAGCAATGAAATTCTAAAGAAAGGCACGGTGCACCCACCTTTGCGCTCTTCAGGCTATCGAGCTTTGTTAGCCGTCAGGTGGCGTTCCGGACGCACGTTTTCGCCGAACTGGGCGCTCTCCCATTGCAGTCCTATGTAAAGCGCTCGCCGATCACGAGCAGTTTCGACGTTTACGGCTCTTTTTATGCCAAGGAGAGCAATTTAGACCAGCTTTATTTGTCAGAACGTTGAGGGCTATCTTTTGCATATATTCAGCGAAGAGCCATGGCCAGAGATGCCGCAGGAAGCGAGAAATTGACCAAAAAAGAAATCGGCCCTCGAACCAAATTCACACTTTGAAGTTCGTTGCGAGCAATGAAATTCTAAAGAAAGGCACGGTGCACCCACCTTTGCGCTCTTCAGGCTATCGAGCTTTGTTAGCCGTCAGGTGGCGTTCCGGACGCACGTTTTCGCCGAACTGGGCGCTCTCCCATTGCAGTCCTATGTAAAGCGCTCGCCGATCACGAGCAGTTTCGACGTTTACGGCTCTTTTTATGCCAAGGAGAGCAATTTAGACCAGCTTTATTTGTCAGAACGTTGAGGGCTATCTTTTGCATATATTCAGCGAAGAGCCATGGCCAGAGATGCCGCAGGAAGCGAGAAATTGACCAAAAAAGAAATCGGCCCTCGAACCAAATTCACACTTTGAACTTCGTTGCGAGCAATGAAATTCTAAAGAAAGGCACGGTGCACCCACCTTTGCGCTCTTCAGGCTATCGAGCTTTGTTAGCCGTCAGGTGGCGTTCCGGACGCACGTTTTCGCCGAACTGGGCGCTCTCCCATTGCAGTCCTATGTAAAGCGCTCGCCGATCACGAGCAGTTTCGACGTTTTGGGCTGTTTTTATGCCAAGGAGAGTAATTTAGACCAGCTTTATTTGTCAGAACGTTGAGGGCTATCTTTTGCATATATTCAGCGAAG